>JAVTVY010051751.1:0-26496 GCA_036873755.1 Hanleya hanleyi
GCTTCTTACCAGAGAGAAGTGATCACCAGATTTAAATGATCTCAACACCACATCGTGATGTTCCTACCATGAAATCCGATCACCAACCAATAGCCTTTAATCTAAATGAATTTCCGAGTCGTTTTTTAGTATATTGTATTTTTGTCACGCTTTGATTGCTATTTTGCACCTTAACACCATGAAGGTTCGTCCCCAAACATTCCAAGTGGTCTTTCACTGAGCCAGAAATACGTTGACAACAAAAAGTGCTTAATTATTGGCTGTATTACAACTCTGATAACAAAAGATATACATACAAATTTAATATGAACTTTTATCTGAAATATCTGACAAAAACAAGAATAGTTGATCTCATTAATAACTGACAGATGACAACAGAGAAAACACATTCAATGTATTGAAGAACGCGTTATATCCGCAGATGATTCGAGGAAAAGAACAATCATGCTTGTGAAAGCTTTGGCCAAATTAGTGTCATAGTTGGAGAACAGCGGTATATTGCCATATTCTCCATTACCACAGACAACCAGCTCACCACTGTTTAACCGCAGTATGGTCAGTGGTCCTATTAGACAATAACACAGAAGAAACAATAGACAACATTATATTGAATCCATAAATGTTTAACGAATTTGCTTCAATTTTCAAAATTTGAATTAAAACAGTACGAGGTCTACGTTTACTATCTCTTTCGCCGTCGCTGAGAACAACAATGGAGTTGCGACATGCAGTATATACTCCATAAATGCCATGATAAAGTCAATAATAAAGGATTCATTTGTTCACTCCAGGTATTACGCGTCAACGTATTTGTTCTTAACCCTTGATCTCGCACATCTCAGGATAGAACATTTGTACAAATTATACACGGACTTATTTAGCATCAAAACTCCACTCAGAAATACACATTGAGTGGCATTTATAACCGTCTCCAATGTCCAGAACAGCTTCTCATCGACAGTGTTTGCCACAATAACAAAGACCCAAGTTGCTCCCAAAAGAATGTAAATCTTTACACAAACCAACAGTTGGCCCCGTTTGGTTTTGACAATCCCCAATCCGCGAGCCAGACTATTAATTCGATAGACAGCCCTGAAAGAGACTACAAAGCAAACCAGGTTAACTACCAGAGATACCGCTATGGGCAAGGCAAACCAGTAAAATAAGGCCTCTTTGTACTTACGAATCCAACAAATGCCGTCCAAGCCATAGCCTAGCGTGATAACGCCGAAGTGATCCAGGGTGAAGAAGATGGCCACAAGTATCAGCGGCCCTCCCCAGCACAGAGCTGTGAACAATCGTAGTTCTCTAGTGTAGTTATCGGACCTCGAAAGATGGCCCAGGGAGCAGGCCAGATTTACGGCCAGAGCCGACTGCCAGCAGAATGCAGCTAATCACATCACGTGCATTAACATACCCAAGCCTATACAAAGCCACTTACTGGGCTGGGGAACCTGCTTGGATACAAAAACAACGTAATTGGTGTGAATGACTATCAGACAGAAAAGCAAATGCATCTCACAGATACCAGGTACCGTTCGCAGCTTTCCAAATATAGTATAGGTCAGAAAGGTAAACACAAGAGCTACAAGAGACAGCGAAGTTAAACTTACCCCTATGAGATAAATATTTCTATCGACTACATTAGCTGGGTTGCCTCTGCAATGTAGCGTGTAGTATTTGTTACCGTGTCTCAGAGTCTCGTCCACCCCAATTTGTCTCAAAAGTTCTGGTGATTTACCTATATCGTAGGTTTCTATGTCTGACCTGTCCCGATCACAAGAGGGATCGAAAGCTACGTTACCCAGACACTGGCGTGATATCTTCACAATGTCGTCGGAGTTGCAGTCGAGACGTTTCCATGTCAAACTCCCGGAGTGATGACCGTGCCAGTCCTGTCCTAATCGAATCCGTTTACACGGTATCGGTAATCGGTCCTCCACGGTAATGTTTTCATATCCACAGTGAGATTCGTTCAACTTACCAAACGTCACTGAATGTTCAATCGAAGCGAAAAGTACTTTTGGTGCCTCCTTCCAATCAAGAAGACCTTCGATTGCTTCTGCCAAATCATCCACGTCAACGTCGAAATCAAATCTCAAAACATAATCACTGATGTTGGAATTCTTTTTGTCATACGCCTGCTGTGAGTCGTTGGTGGCTTTAACCGAAAAGTTGTCGCTTATGAAAGCAAAATTTTCCTTGATCGAAGAGAGATTCACCCAGAAAGCAGTCTTCACAGTAACGATGTACTCTCCCGTTACGTTAACATAGATGTTACTTAAAAAATCTTCGTGCATTTCCACATACTGCCCATCGCAGATAGGCAACGATGATTGGATTCGAGTCGTAGCAGCTGATTTTAATTATATGGCATCGTCGTTACGGAAATCAAAATACATTTGGACACTATATCGATATGGATTGTCGTCAGTAAGCGGGGAGGCTGTTGTAAACCTGCACGATTTCCTCGTAGGCAATGTACTAGGCCCGGGCGAATTTTGGGGAAGTTTCGTGGTGGTGATCGGAAAATGATCGATTTGAGGTGTCAAAATCGCTGAACATTTCAATGACAATAATTTGGCGCCATGGCAAAGCGCACAAAAGGGATTCATGTAATGGTCACCAGTGACTGATTGGACGGGCATACTGGTTGTTTTACATAAGAAATGCCAAAATGACACCCAATTTTGTTTGGGGCACCTGTCTATGGACTTTGAGGATAGCGGTAACAGATCACAGCGCGGATCTTTGTCCTTCATGCCCATATATGGCGGTACCTTGATGTCGTATCGGCAAGTTTTGGACCAACCCATTACATGATGCACAGTAAACATTGTTGTAAACCGTCTTGGATGTTTTGTCACAGACAGGAAGCAGATGAACGAAATTACCACGTTTAGAGTTTTCGCAAATATCCTCCTCATCGGCCTTCCGCTTTGTCGGACAACTTGTTATACCCAATATGTTTGGGACTCCCTCCCCTCTCATACACTGTTGATTTAAGATGATGGGGAAAGTCCGATTTGCGAAGCGCCCCTTCAACAGCGATTCTGTTAGACCTACATTCCAATTGTAATGATCATCACACCTTTCCAAGTATTCAATACAGCAGTCTCCATAATAAAAGCAACGATCGTCACATGAACAATGTCTTGTGGACTCTCTCACCGCTCCACATCTGCCCCAACAATTCATCCCAGCACAAAGCCTTGAATCTGTAGCAAAATATACAATCGAGTCGTCAAGCTCAACATTTTCTAATTATACTCAACAATATTCTCATCCAAAATTTGCATGGAATAAAAACAAGTGTATAATCAATAGCAATTGCAAGGCAAAAGCTTTCATGAGATTTTAAAAGCGTGGATTTCTTGTTTTACAAAATAATTAATCAACCTATATTATAATACTCACACCAATTTGCAATCGCGTTTTCTTCACAAAAAAAATAGTAAGACAACATGATTTGATATATACATGATTGAATGGATGGGAAGGTGAAAATTATAAGATTTCTTCAGGTTAAATTGGAATATCAAATAAAAAAGATTTTCTGAGTTAAAATAAAATAATACGAAATATTTTGCATATTTTGACTCGTGTATATATTCTTGTGCATCTTCCCATTAATTTATGGTTACTGTAGGTCGTTTAAAAACTCGTTTTTACGAATCATGGAAGTCGGCCTCAAACCTTTTCGTTCGAACATTTCGAAAAATAAGAGAGTTTTTTGCAAAAGCATTTCGCACGTGAATCAAGTTACGTTTGAGCGCAAATATAGGCAAACGTTGCGAAAATGTTTTCACTCTTTCCAAGTTGATTCGTGAACCACAAATACCTGACGTTCAATTAGTGTGGTCGGTGAGGCATATTCCATCCATTCATGTGTAAAATAAATCGTAAACTTATGTTTTAGATTACTTTACGTTTAGACTTCCTCGACTTTCCCTCCTCTTACATATCTCTTCCGTTTATTATCTGTATTTGGTAGGATTCTGTTGGTGGACTCGTCATTCCCGAGACCCGCCCTCTGTACATGTCATTTGACAAATCTAGGTATTCTTCCATTTACCATGTGTGGCACATGTTGCAGGCGTTTACTCCATTAGACAGCTTCGATTCTCATCCATTAACATCAGATGAGTAAGTTATTTGACCAGATCTGTCATAAAGGCTCCCGACAAAGCGTATCTAATTTCGCTTAATCCGGTGTCTGGGTCCGTGTGGACGCTTCATATCCTCTACATGAAAAATCACAATGTGAGATCGGCTGAGATGCTAAGGCTACGTCCGAGAATCTTCCGTATTCTAGAGTCTGAATGTGCGGTGTCGAGAGACACTTTCCTACGGAGTCATATGGTCGCTTTTAGTCGACATACTCCAACTGTTCCCACCTCTTACATATCCCTCAAACTCAACAACCTGTTCCTTGTTATCGTAATGCCTGCAACAGTTTGAGCAAGATTATCGCGCCTACAACGCAGATGAGCGAACTTCCAACAATATTACGTGAATTGAATTCAAATGATGTGAATACCATATATAAATAGCATTTTTGAGAAACATGTTAATTTTCGTGCCCACTGGCCATTTTTGTGGGGTTTTGTAAAACGCTTGGGTTTTGTAAAACGCTCCAGTCATGTTTGAACAAGCACGAACTCGTGTTTTTCCATTAAACGCAGACCTATGGTCAAATATGTACAGAAATCCTCAATTGACTTGACCACATCAACAAATGAACAGCAAATGAATTCAGGATATCATTAAATTTGATGCAAGTTCGAAGAAGGGGCCAACTGCATGACACGAAAAGCTCTGTTCACAAAAGAATTGTCTTGCAGGCGTATATTTGTTTCAAACAAATGGAGAAGAATGGAACAGGCAGTAACTGTTTTGACAGAAAGTCAAGTAAACTGTATACCTGTTCCATTCCCCTGTTCTTTAACAGAAATATACAATTAAACGCAAAATGTAAACGGTGGTGGAAAACGATGCCGTAGTACTGACAAGAAGTCATATGACCCAACAGACATATATACTGACTGCATATTTCTGAAAACATCACAAGAACCAAAAGTGATCCCTGTGATGATTTGTATCCCAACCACGCTTTTAATGTAGCTGTTCATGTGGACATATTGAATCTCCTACAACACAGGAGAGCACAGAATCTCCTACCACACAGGAGAGCGTACTTACAAGAACATTACGTGGATCGAGTTTAGGACAAAATGGAGTATTATTTTCGATCATTCATGCTTTGGTTCACCTATGTGATGTCACTTCGGATTTCGAACACCATATATAAATAACCATATTTTACAAATAAATACGAGAACATTTACAAATTTTCGTGCGAAGTGGTCAGAAAGGGGGTTTTGTGAAACACTGGTATGAATCTTCTCAAATCTGTCCAGTCGCACCACAATCCGCTTGTATTGTAGGGTTTCAACAACAAACCGCGAACCGGTTGCTAAAGTTTCAACTTCCGTTTTACATGCTGATATCACTAAATATGTACAAATATCTTCAATTGATATCAACAAATGAATACTTCTATTTGGTGATACTGAACAGCAAATCAATTCAGGATATCATTAAATGGGGTGGAAGATGAAATAAAGCACCAACTGCATGACATGGAAAGCCCTCTCTTTCACAATGAAGAGAATTGGTTTGCTGGCTCAAGCAAATGGAGAAGAATGGAACAGGCAGTAACTATTATGACAAACTTTATACCAGTTCCATTCCCCCGTTGTTTGAAAGAAATATTCACATAAACGCATCATTTAAAGGGTTGTGGAAAACGATGCCGGATCACTGACTAGAAGTCCTCTGATCGCACAGACAAATATACTGACTGCACATTTCTAAAAACATCACAAGAACCAAAAGTGATCCCTGTGATCACTTGTATCCCAGCCACGCTTTTTGTCCCCCGCCGCAACGCGGCCGGGGACTTTAAAATGGTTCTTGCTTCTTTGTGTCCGTGGATGTCCGTGGATGTCCGTCCATGTCTGTTCGAAGCGATAACTTCCTAACGCTTTGTTGGATTCTTTTGAAATTCGGAATATGCATTCCTTGCGGCAAGACGCCAGTCCGTATTGCATTTCAGCAACATCTGCCTGAAGGTGGCGCCACTAGTTCTTGCTTCTTTGCGTATGTGGATGTCCGTGTACGTCCGTGCATGTCTGTTCGAAGCGATAACTTTCTAACGCTTAGTTGGATTCTTCCGAAATTCGGCATACGCATTCCTTGCGACAAGACACCAGTCCGTATTGCATTTCAGCAACATCTGCTTGAAGGTGGCGCCACTAGTTCTTGCTTCTTCGTATCCGTGAATGTCCGTGTACGTCTGTTCGAAGTGATAACTTCCTAACGCTTTGTTGGATTCTTCCCAAATTCGGAATATGCATACCTTGCGACAAGATGCCAGTCTGTATTACATCTCAGCAACATCTGCCTGAAGGTGGCGCCACTGGTTCTTACTTCTTTGTGTCCGTGGATGTTCGTGTACGTCCGTGCATGTCTGTTCGAAGCGATAACTTTCTAACGCTTTGTTGGATTCTTCCGAAATTCAGCATTCGCATTCCTTGCGACAAGAGGCCAGTCCGTATTGTATTTCAGCAACATCTGCCTGAAGGTGGCGCCACTAGTTCTTGCTTCTTTGCATCCGTGGATGTCCGTGTACGTCCGTGCATGTCTGTTCGAAGTGATAACTTCCTAAAGTTTTGTTGGATTCTTCCAAAATTAGAATACGCATTCCTTGTGACAAGACGCCAGTCCGTATTACATTTCAGCAACATCTGCCTGAAGGTAGCGCCACTGGTTCTTGCTTCTTTGAGTCCGTGGATGTTCGTGTACGTCCGTGCATGTCTGTTCGAAGCGATAACTTCCTAACGCTTTGTTGGATTCTTCCGAAATTCAGCATTCGCATTCCTTGCGACAAGAGGCCAGTCCGTATTGCATTTCAGCAACATCGGCCTGAAGGTGGCGCCACTGGGTCAAAATAGATTTTTTCCCGTGTACATCTGTTCGAAGCGATAACTTCCTAATGCTGTGTTGGATTATTCCGAAATTCGGAATACGCATTCCTTGCAACAGGACGCCAGTCCGTATTGCATTTCAGCAACATCTGCCTGAAGGTGGCACCACTGAGTTTCTCTTCTTCTTGTCCGTTCCAGTCAAAATGGGCCTTCAATTTTGCTATATGAAATCATTCTATTCCACATCATATGATTTACCCTAAAGCTTTTGCATGAACCATATTTTATTTCAGAAGTATAATGTGAAATAACTGGCTGAATCCCTGATTTTTGAATTTCGTGTCATCTTAAACGAAGGACAACATTTCCTTCAATTTTGCTAACAAATAATTGTATTGCACATCATATGATTTACCCTGAAGCTTCTGCACGAATCATTTGTGTCCACACATGTATATTACTATATTAATTACAACTGTGTTGCTAATGTTTGGGTGCACACTGTGCATATGATCAATTTCCTGAATTGAACTGAATTCAACCTTGCCGGTCTTCAGACTGACAGATGATGGCATGCAGTTGTCAGCGCAGTTGTTCATGTACAGGGAGCTTTCTATGAATGAGTTGCAACCCCAAAAGGCTTAAAATTTATCAGGCACAGACCCATGTTTTTACCCCTCGGCCAATTTTGGCCATGGGGTATTGTCATCATCTTGTACGTCCGTCTGTCCGTACGTCCGTTCGTGAGCGAGATAGCCGGAAAACTGTTCCGCTGATGAATTCCAAATTTGGTATGCTTATTTACCTAGTCAAGGACCAGAAGCCTATAGAATTGGGACCTGATTGGGTGGGAACCTTAGCAGCCATCTTTAATTTCATGCAAAATGGATAATGATCCATATCTCGGAAACCATTCAACTGTTCAATACGAAATTTGATATACATCATCGATACATCAAGCAACTTTCAACGAATTACCAAACAGGCTTTTCTGATTAGCTGGGAACCCTGGAGGCCATCTTTAATTCATGCGAAATCGATAATGATAGCCTACATATCTCGGTTACCATTCAATTGTTTTATATGAAGGTTGGTATATATCATCGATACATCCAGATACTTTGAATCGGGACCTGATTGACTGAAAACCTTGGTGGCCATCTTTAATTTAGGCAAAATCATTAATGATCTCTATATCTGATTCCGTTGGAGTGCTCAGTGTAAAATTTGGTATACATCATTGATGCATCAAGAGACTTACGATGAATGACAGATCTGGTTTCTCTGATTGGGCGGAAATCTTGGCGGCCATCTTTAATTTATTCAAAATCTTTAATGATGTTTATCTCTGATATCATTCAAATGTTCTATACGAAACTTGATTTACAGCATCGATGTATGAAGAGACTTGCATTAATGAATAACCACATTAGTTCCTCTGAGTGACGGGAAGGATGGGCAACCATCTTTAATTTATGTAAAATCATTAATGATCTCTATCTCTGACACTGTTCAAATACTCAATGTAAAATTTGGTATACATTATCGATGCATCATCTCGGTTACTTCTACACGATGTGCCTAGGATCAAGTACTATACTATACACAATTTTTTGTAATTCAGCATCGCAGAAAACCATCGATTGTGTTTTCATGGTAAAAGGGTTAGGAAAGAACTAAAAATACACTTCAATGCAGAGTGATTTTGATTGACGCCAGAAATCGCTCAGAACGCTTCTTCGGCGATCTAGACCCCAGGAGCATCTGGGGCCTGGGCGGCCCCTGGATCCTCACCTAAAGTGCAATGATAGTGGCCGTACCACTTTGAATTTGCTTCCGACGCCCCCTGTATTAACAGACAGTGTCAACGTACTGTTCCAGCTGTCTCCCGTTCAGTGATTGGACATGTTTCCGGGCAACAGGTTGATGCCTTCAGCTTCTCGTCAAATTTGGTTTGCAGATAATGCCTTGAGATGTCACTTGGGGATGCTTTTCGGTGCTTCACTGCATGGAAACTATATCACAGAAGCAATCAACTTTCAGTCAATCGTTCTGAGTTGATCTTAAAACTTGGGAAGGCAGAAAGACCCTTCCACATCCAACGCCTATGAAGCAGCAGTTGCCTCCCTCATGTATATCCCCTGAGACCAACAATGCTAAAAAATATTGCTGCCATTTCGGCGGGGGACCTAGCATCCTCTGGCTGCTTGTTAATGTAGCGTTCATGTGGACATGTTAAATGACAACACGGCCCCTATCACCGACTTGAGGGTCATTAGATACAAATATTTCAGAGCGATGGTGCAATAGCTCTATCAAGTCATCTGTTTGAGGGGAAAAACGACCCAATCTAGGGAGTATTTATTGAATGCAAGTTCGTATTCAGAACAAATACCTGCTAGGCGGACAAATACCTGTGATGCCGATCAACCTCTTCCTTTCCCACCAAGTTTACAAGTCACAAAACAACAATCACAATGATTTGTACAGAGGGCAAGCCAATTCTCCTCATTCTCTACGGATTCCACCTTCCGCCATATTTAACGATATCGTCAAATATAAAGTAAATGAGGATATCAGCAGATCATTTGCTAATATAAACAAAGAGAGAGTAGTTGCTGATTTCAGCCAATCGTTTGATGATATCATTAAATAATTTGATACCATTAGGGGATATGCTCTAAATAAAATGTGATCATGTCATTCAGGATGTTCACATGAACTGATATACTCAAATATTTGCTGATATTCTTAAATATGTACTGATCATGAACTATTTAATGACATCAAATGAGCATCCCATAACTATCGGCGATCTTACTAAGTGAATCCCATAACTATTGATGGCCTTCCTGGGAAATTCCGTAACTATTGCCGGCCTTGCTAAGAGAATCCCGTAAATACTAGCGGTCTTACTAAGAGAATCCCATAACCATTGGCGGCCTTACTAAGAGAATCACATAACTAATGGCAGGCTAAGTGAGTCTCATAAATATTGGCGGCCTCACTGCGAAAATGTCATAATTATTCGCATCCTTACTAAGAGAATTCCATAACTCTTGATGCCTTCACTAACTATTGCGGTGTCTGGCTAAGAGAATTCCATAACTATTGGCGGTCTTACTAAGAAAATTCCATGAATACTGGTGACCCTAATAAGATATTACCGTAATTATTGGAGGCGACAATAAGATAATTTCATAACTATTGGCGGCAATACTAAGAGAATTTTAAAACTATTGGAGAATCCAATAACCATTGGTCGCTTGACTAAGACAATCCCATAACTATTGGCGCACTTACTTTATGATTCTCATCACTATTGTCGGTGTTATTAAGAGATTCCCATAACTACTAACAGCTTTACTACACAGGCAAACTTTCACCGGTCAGTACCGTTCAGTTCTGTACCAATTGGTACCGTTCAGTTTCCTGTTGGTAACCTTCAGGTAACTTGTTGGTACTGCACGGAAAGTTCAAGATTGGTACCATGAAGTCCTGACTGAACAGCACCGTGCAGTTACCAATCAGTCACCACTTGGTAGTATATGCCAGGTTATTTTCAGTTACTTACCAGTAACTGATTGGTTACAAGCGTCTAGTCCGTCATTCATAATCCAGCCGTCGTCCATTAGAGAATATCCGCGTCCATAATCCAAAGACCTATTCCATATAACAGTATTAGCACCAAATTAAAAAAACAACAATCATAGTATACATAAACATAGGCTTGTTTCCTGCAAGAGAGAAGCGGTCAATTGGTAGCCACAGCGATCCCAACTTTGCAGTACCATGCAGTTCTGATTTGAAGGCTACTGGTCAGTTAATGGTTGGTAACCAATAGATTATACCATAAATAAAATGTGTGGTAACTGATTGGCGAACAGTTGGTACTGTTCAGTTACTGATTGGTGACTAACTTGACAACTGAACAGTACTGAAAGGGGACCTTTCCTACCAGTACCCACCAGTGCCATGAGGTACTGACAGGTAAGCAGAAATTGATTGGTAGCCGTTCAGTAACTGAGCTGTAACCAATCGAGGTACTGAAGTGTTACTGCATTGTCACCAACAGGTACCAAGTGTGGAAAATTGGGATGTAACATAGCGGTAACTCATTGGTAACTGATTGATAACTGCATAGTAGCCAATCAGTAGAAAATTCAAAGGATCCAGTGGGTGACCAATCAGTACCCAGTTGGTTACCGGTTGGTACTGACCAGTTGAAGACTGAACGGTACCGCAAGGGGACCTTTCCTACCAGTACCAAACAGTTCTCCACCAACCAGTAACCAACCAGTTACTGAGTGGTACTGGTTGGTGACGGCTTGCCTGTGTAATAGAATCCCATAACTAGTGGTGGTGTTATTAATGCATTCTCATAACTAATTGCGGACTTTAATACTAAGAGAATCCCACAACTAGTGGCGGGGTCACTTAGAGATTCCTGTAAATAATGGCGGCATTACTAAGAGAATCCCACAAATATTTTTGTTCAAAAGAACTGCATCTTGACAGCGAATGTTTTTGTATTGAGATATGGCTTTATGTTACCAATTGTAATGGGACAAAAAGAGTTACCGATATCACGAGTATGGTTATGATCAGTCGAGCAGTTATCATGTCAAATATAGGGGTCATATACGACATTCAACTACAAGCGCCTAGTCCGTCATACGGCTCATAGCGTTGGGCATACCGGCTCTCGTCAGATCACCGAAGTTAACCCTATCTGGTCTGGGCTTTTTGGGACCTGTTGTGGCCTGGTGGGGGGAGGCCGAAATGCCCCCCCCAATCCCAATTATTTTTCTTATCCCTTGAGCTAGGGGGCTGAAACTTACCACACTATACCCTTGGGTCAAGCTTTACCACAAAATGTAAATGAATTCAAGATGGCCGCCGTGATGACGCCACAGTGACGTCATTTTCAAAAACGGCATTTTTTGATCGCTTTTTCGGTCAGATTTTTTCGAATTTTTTATTTATGCAATTTCTCCGCAAAAACAGCATGATAAATTAATAAATATTAATGTGATATGAAATAAAATAGTTTTTGCCCACTTTTCATCGCAGAAAAGCAGAAATTCTGAAGAAATATGACAAAAACATCACTTTTCTAGGACCCCATATGGCCGCCATCTTGAATTTACCCATGATCCTCTTCTGGGGGGTCATGCAATTAGGCTCAAAATGACCCCAATATGATGACCTATAAAGTCACGGAATTTCAGCTCTCTATTTGTGTCGTTCCGGAGATAGCGCAGAAAGTTTGGTAGAGGGCATTTCGCCCCGGCCAGGTAGGGTTAAGCAACGTTAAGCTCGGTCAATACTTGGAATGGTGACCGGGTGCTGTACTGGCAGGGCTGGTCAGTGTCCAGGGTAATAGGAACTGTGAGCACTCTCGTGTTCTGGCTCATGTAGGCTCAATCGTGATATGAGTGAAATAAAGTGGAAAATGACGTTAACCCCTACTACTCACTCTTTCAATATTTAGCCGTCGTCCATTAAAGAATATCCGCGTCCATAATCCATAGACCTAATTCATATAATAGATTTAGCAACAAATTAAAAGAATAAATCATAGCATACATAAGATAGGCCAGTTTCCTGCAAGAGAGAAACGGTCAGCAGTTTTCAATGATGAAAACATCATCATGATGTTCCAGAAATATCAAATCTGTATTGATGATCGATATTCTTAATCCATATTATTCTCGTTGTAAAGTCGTTATCTAGAGTATGATGTATCTCAGTCACGCTTTGATCGTAACTGTTCATCTGAACGCTATGTGGATCTTAAAATACATATGTTCATATGGCCCCTAGCTCCGGGTTACGCGGAATTAGACACAAGTTACGAAACGTAACGCCATAGATCGTGCACGCTACGCTAGTATTTTGCTATTAGCATGCGATATATATCGCCAAATTTGAGAAAATTTGAGTGGATGGGGTTTGACGATATAGCCCTGTTTATAAGTTTCTGCAATAATGTATCGTTTCGTTGATTAAAATCGTCACATTTAACACAGGATCTAGCAAATGCTATTAGGCGACATATGTATACGCCATATGCAGGTCCCTCTAATATATTACTCTCCAGATAGCCAGCTGTCATCCATAAATAATGCACAGGCGGTAATAATCTGCTCAAGATCGGAATTTTCTATCTGCAGATCCACCCCAGCACGATCCACAGCAAATGATCCTTACTGTGGTCCAGACGTTCCCTAATCAGAAATGCTACAGCACATCTAACAATAACCAACATGTTTCGTATGCAGTACTTAAAAGTGAGAAAATACGTAACGACATTGTATATTAACTAAAATGCTCTCAATATTGCAAATTGATGTATTGGTACATTGTACATACTAGACTACAACCTGTCCTTCGGACGGGGATACGGATCTAATGTAAGCATGCGCACTGCAAAAAGTAAGCGTATGTGCGAGGTTGATTAGTATTCAGGAACTTAGAATATTCAATTTCCTATTTCCCATTTTCTAATTAAACGCAACATTATGGTGGAGAACGATGCCGCTGTATAGTGACAGAAAGTCATATGACCCACAGACAATATATTGACTGCATATTTCTAAAAATAAGAACCAAAACTGATCCCGGTGATCATCTTATATCCCAGACACGCTGTTATTGTATGACATGACCACATGTTATACATGTAGAAACGGAATGGAACTGATGAAGGATTATTGCTGGAGTACTACTATAATAAAATGTTTATGGATAGTGGCATATTCAATATCAGACGTCCTTAGACATTTTTTTTTTCAGTTAACTATTTCCATATTACATGCAACTTTTTGAAGCGTGAGCTTTTAATATTCATATATAAGGAAGCTTATGTCATTATGTTCCCTTTTCACTGCCGCGTGCAAATAATTAGGCAGAACGTCTGTGTGCCTATACGCCTTGAGGTTCCCTCCACAGATAAACCACGTACGTATATATACATGTGACGGCTATCGGACCAAACGTCCCGGAAACCAATTGGGCATTGAATGCCCTCTTTGATCACCCCTCTCCCCGTAGGTAACCTGATAAAGTTCCATGGTCTTTCAACCGAAACAGTGGCCGTTTCGTGGTGACATGTTAACACACGTATATTCTGTGTTCTTGGCCCACATTGAAAGTTTTGCTGCTTTATATTCAACGTTCAACCATCGTACATAAAATAATTTGTGCGTCAATAATCGAAATACCTTTCGTAAGAAAGCACCGATTTTGTGCATGGAATAAAAATAGCACAGGATGGTTTCCTATGACAGAGAAGCGGTCAACAGTTTTAAACTAGAGGTTCCGCTTTGACCCTTGGGTTGCCGCTCCGGCATGAAGCCTATGCTGGTTGTTTTTTTGAGCAAAAACATACGTCTCCCCCAACCTCCCACCTTGCGTTGAGTGGGAACATTATTTAAGGGAAAGTGCTATAAAATTAATGTAGAAATAAGTGTCAAGTAGTTCTCCTGATATCTTGCCGACAAGGTCTGTATATACATGTACAATTACATGAATGGATGGACGGACAATGGACAAGGATAAATGCACGCACAAACCAAAATCTAATCAAATGAGGGGGCTATTCCAATGAACCTTCCAAGTTTGATGAAATTCTGTTCAGTAGTTCTCAAGATATCTTGCAGACAAGGCCTGTATATACATGTACATGAAGATGGACGGACGGACGGACGATGGACACGGATGAACGCACACACACACCAAAACCTAAAAAAATGAGAGGCTATCCCAATGAAGCTTCCATCCAAGTTTGGTGAAATTCCGTCCAGTAGTTTCAAGATATCTTGCAGACAAGGCCTGTATATACATGTACAAGTAGATGGACGGACACCAAACACAGATGAATGCACGCACACCCAAAACCTAATCAAATGAGGGGGCTATCCCACTGAAGCTTCTGTCCAAGTTTGGTGAAATTCCGTCCAATAGTTCTCAAGATATCTTGCAGACAAGGCATATACATGTACAAGTAGATGGATGGACGGACGCCGGACACGGATGAATGCACACACACACACCAAAACCTAATCAACTGACGGGGCTATCCCACTGAAGCTTCCATCCAAGTTTGGTGAAATTCCGTCCAGTAGTTCTCAAGATATCTTGCAGACAAGGCCTGTATATACATGTACAAGTAGATGGACGGATGGACGGACACCGGGCACAGATGAATGCACACACACACACCAAAACCTAATCAAATGACGGGGCTATCCCAATGAAGCTTCCATCCAAGTTTGGTGAAATTCCATCCAGTTGTTCTCAAGATATCTTGCAGACAAGGCCTGTATATACATGTACCAGTAGATGGACGGACGGACGGACACCGGACACGGATGAATGCACGCCCACACACCAAAACCTAATCAAATGAGGGGGCTATCCCACTGAAGCTTCTATCCAAGTTTGAGGGAATTCCGTCCAGTAGTTCTC
This sequence comes from Hanleya hanleyi, assembly GCA_036873755.1. NCBI lineage: Eukaryota > Metazoa > Mollusca > Polyplacophora > Lepidopleurida > Hanleyidae > Hanleya > Hanleya hanleyi. The sequence continues at coordinate 15,462 of JAVTVY010051751.1, forward strand.
AAGATATCTTGCAGACAAGGCCTGTATATACATGTACCAGTAGATGGACGGACGGACGGACACCGGACACGGATGAATGCACACACACACACCAAAACCTAATCAAATGGGGGCTATCCCAATGAAGCTTCCATCCAAGTTTGGTGAAATTCCATCCAGTTGTTCTCAAGATATCTTGCAGACAAGGCCTGTATATACATGTACCAGTAGATAGACGGACGGACGGACACCGGACACGGATGAATGCACGCCCACACACCAAAACCTAATCAAATGAGGGGGCTATCCCACTGAAGCTTCTATCCAAGTTTGAGGGAATTCCGTCCAGTAGTTCTCAAGATATCTTGCAGACAAGGCCTGTATATACATGTACCAGTAGATGGACGGACGGACGGACACCGGACACGGATGAATGCACACACACACACACCAAAACCTAATCAAATGGGGGGCTATCCCAATGAAGCTTCCATCCAAGTTTGGTGAAATTCCATCCAGTTGTTCTCAAGATATCTTGCAGACAAGGCCTGTATATACATGTACCAGTAGATGGACGGACGGACGGACACCGGACACGGATGAATGCACGCCCACACACCAAAACCTAATCAAATGAGGGGGCTATCCCACTGAAGCTTCTATCCAAGTTTGAGGGAATTCCGTCCAGTAGTTCTCAAGATATCTTGCAGACAAGGCCTGTATATACATGTACCAGTAGATGGACGGACGGACGGACACCGGACACGGATGAATGCACACACACACACCAAAACCTAATCAAATGGGAGGGCTATCCCAATGAAGCTTCCATCCAAGTTTGGTGAAATTCCATCCAGTAGTTCTCAAGATATCTTGCAGACAAGGTAAGGGGACGGACAGACAGACATCCATCCAGACAGACATCCATCCAACCAGACAGACAGCACAAACACTAGATGTCTCCCCCCAACATAGTTGGGGGAGACATAATGATGTCAGCAACACATAGGGTGAGTAAAAAAATGTCCACCTGTGGTTACAATTTATTGTGTATATGAATATAACACATGGAAGGGTATTCATCTCTCCACTATATTCAACCATGGTGTGTTTTATTCATGGAAGAAAATATACATATATTGTGTATATACCAATTGCGATCACGAAAGTAAAGTGCATTTTCTCCATAACGCAGAGATCAGTGAACACAGCAGTTGATGAAGAAACAGGAATGAGACTCTTCACCGTTCATCTCTTTTTTTCAGATATTTTTGTTGCACATTTTTCCAATGCCAAGTAAGAACTCTTAGAGAGAAAGTCTTAAAGTGCAACAGAGATACCTGAAAACAGATAAACATGTGAAGTGTCTCGTTCCTGGGTTGGTTTCCATGTATTTCCACATTATGTAGAGAATGCACTTTCTATCGACGAGCGTCATTATCTGTATATTTTTTTCATTTAATTATAATTATTAAATAAAACACACAATGCGTTCATATAGCACAGATAGGGAGTATCCTTCGTTGTGTTATATTCATGTACACAATAAATTATATCTTCAGATGAATAAATTAACAAAACCATAGGTGGACTTTTTTTTACTCACCCTGTATAATGATGGCAGTCTGACAATGACAATCTATACATAAATCCCAATAACTGAGCTTTATCCTCTATTCAAATGAATTCCAAGTCGTTTCCAGTGTATTTTCTCAGTCACGCTATGAATGTGGGTGTTCACCATGGAGATTTAAGACACATGATATTCAAACTGCCACTGGACACGGGTTGAGCGGTTACGAAACGTACATGTAGCTTCATAGATCTTTGTATGCCATTTTTCCGGATCTCATATTCATCTTGGTAAAATTTCAGGGCCCTCTGTCCGCCTCTCCCTCACTCAAAAAATAAATTTCACCCCGGGAGTAAAATGCCCAATATCGATTTATTTTTTTTATTGGTTAATATCCTCATGGACCCCAATACTGCCAGGACAAAGTTTCGTGGCCTTTCGACTGTGGCTGTATGGAGGACACATTCAAACAAACAGAGATGGTTGGGTAAATTATAGTGATATGCGAAACGGCGAATGTTCTGTGTATTGGGAGAGTAGAGAACGTTCAATTACATGCCTTTGTGGGATTATAACATAGTGATTTGTCGAATTATTCACCGCAGATATCCCAACACTGGATAAAAATCAACAAAGACAGATATACATGTATGACAAAACAAAACCACTTATGCGCGTTAATGACGATTCGTTAGTGGGGTAGGAATGACGAAGAAGTACGCATGCTACATTCATTGGTTACAGAGAGCAAAGTGCTCCTGTAGTGAAGAAATATTCACTTTCAACGAAAAAAAGCAACTTCTAAATGCCATTTAGATGAACATCCAAGAATATTGACCAGCCTTTCCCTGATTCCCTAAATCACTTCCTGGAAAGGCTCAACTTATCTGTTCTACCGCAACTATTTTCTGAAAGAGCATCGTGGCACCTTGTTTTTTATTACATATTCGATAAAAACTATATGTGTTCATTATTTTACCGCAAAAGTGAACAAGTTGGCAGGAGGAAGAGCCCATCTAGCAAACAATTTTGCTAGATGGTGTCAAGATGGCGCCGGGGCTAGTCAAACGTGTAATATGCTCTCACAGTTTATTTATTTTATTACTATTTCTGTGGGTACGTGCTTCAACCGATTACCACGATTATCTGGACGTATATCCGCCGGCTCCTGTGGAAAATTTTATTCCAAACATTGGCGCAACAGACAACAATCGCTATGGACTGGAAATCATCCTGAACAAGCTGACAATCAGGCCGTCCTCCATATTACCAGGTAAACGGACAACGTCGTACAGAACGAACTTTACATTGTATTACAAGATCGTACTGTTGCTATTATCTGGAGATGTTCATTATAATCCAGGCCCCTGTGCAATATGTAATGCACCAGTGGAAGATTTTAATGCAAAAATTCAATGTACCGGCTGTGGATTTAGTTTTCATATGACTTGTGTTGATATTAACATCTACGATTTGGCAAATATTTGGAGGGACGAAAGTACGTGGACGTGTAATATATGTTCACCTCATTCAGTTATTGAGGAAAGCTCAACAGATTCAGTCAATTGTCAACTTTCGGGTGGTCAACACATTTCAAACAATGGCCAGTCATCGGACAAAAGCCAATTAGCCGGCTCACACAATCCATTCTCCGATTTGTACAATAGGGGCCTAAAGACAGTGCACCTGAATATAAGATCAATTCCAAACAAATTAGACGAACTGAAAGAAGTGTTGATTTCGAGTGAAAACAAGATTTCTATTCTTGGCCTGACTGAGACCTGGCTGAACGATCATTTTGATAAGAAAAGTATCCATATAGATGGCTAAACCCCTGAAAGACGTGATCGCCGTGAAATAAACTGCAAAAAAGATCGTGGAGGTGGTGTACTAATTTATGTGAAAGATAACATAGCTTACAAACGGCGAGATGATTTGGAACCGGACTGCGTTGAAATGATTGCTGTTGAAGTTTTGAACGTAAAATCAAAACCGGTCATAATATTAATGGTATACAGACCGCCTGATCATGATTTATATGAATGGTGCATTCCATTTCAAAGTACTCTGTGTAAAATACAGGCCGAACGAAAAGAATACATGATTCTGGGCGATTTCAACGTGGACCTGAATGACCCAACAGCAACATCAACAAAGTTTTGGATAGACCTAATGGAAAACGATTATGATTTAACTCAACTCATCAACTCACCCACTCGGATAGTGAAACAGAGTGCAACTTTAATCGACCATATATTTGTGAGTGATCCCGAAAACTTAACTCAGAGTTCTGCGATAAACTACTCCATCAGTGACCATTTCCCAATATTTGTCACGAGAAAACTGTCAGTCCAACACCAGAAATCTAACGGAGTAAATTAAGTACAGGTGTTTCAAAAACTTCGAGAAGGAAAACTTTCTTAAGGATCTCCAGGCTCAACCGTGGAGCGTCATTGAAACATTCGATGACCCCGAAGACATTCTGGGAGCTTGGACATATCTATTCGAAGACGTCATCAACGATCACGCTCCCATTAGAGAGAAGCGTGTTAATTATAAACAACGCCCGGACTGGTGGGATGACAAAATCACTGAGGCCATGTCACACAGAGATCGATCTGACAAAAGGAACAACTTTGAAATATTCAAATACTGGCGAAATAAAGTGACTAGCCTGATATATCATGCAAAACGGTCATACTACCAGAAGGTCTTAGACCAAGGAGGTCAGGCTATAAAATCATTCTGGAAGCACTTGCAGGAATTAGCACCAGCTAAACAACATAGTGTGGCGCCACCTCACCTGGAAGTGGACGGAAAATCTTACCATCACCCACAAGGCATTGCAGACCAGTTCAACAATTGATTCACGTCAGTTGTACGGCAGTATGTGACCGATGATAACCAGCAATGTCCAGGATATCTTGACAAACTAAAAGAATTTGTGTTGAACAGGAAAAGTCCCGTTTCTCAGTTTTCAATTCCGCACATGTCTGTGGAATACGTACGGAATCAACTGCAGCATCTCGACTTAAAAAAAGCGACTGGATTGGATGGAATTTCTGCGAAGTTCCTAAGGTTGTCCGCTGACGTTATTGCTCCATCGCTTACAACTGTGTTTAACAGCTGCATTAAGACAGGAATGTTTCCAGCCCAGTGGAAACTCGCAAAAGTAATACCGCTGTACAAGAAAGGCGTCAAAAACGACCCTGGAAACTACAGACCCGTGAGCATCTTACCAATTCTGTCAAAAATTCTTGAAAGACATGTTCACCATCATCTCTGTGCTTACTTGGAATATAACAATCTAATATATGGGAGACAGTCCGGCTTTCGAAATTTTCACTCATGTCAGACCGCCCTTACAGCTTTGATTGACTCTTGGAGTTATCAAATTGACCAGTGTCAGCTGGTAGGTTCTGTGTTTATTGACCTGCGGAAAGCCTTTGATCTGATCAACCATAACATTTTAATAGATAAACTGCAAATATATGGTCTAAACATCAATGCTATTCGTTTTTTAGAATCAAATTTACATTTTCGAAAACAGTGTGTGTCCTTCAAAGGTTGTTTTTCCAGAGGAATTGATTGTACGGTTGGTGTGCCACAAGGCTCTATTTTAGGGCCATTGTTGTTTTTATTGTACATAAATGATATGCCATTACACACTGAATCTTGTGATATGGACTTGTTCGCCGACGACAGCACTCTGCACACTACTGCTAAATCTATCTTCGAGTTGGAAGCCAAATTAAATGAGGACGTCATCAACACTGAGAATTGGTGCTCCAACAACAAAATGTGCTTGAACACTGAAAAGACTAAGTGCATGCTCGTGACCACTTGTCAGAAAAAAGCACACTTACAAAAGACTGAACTCGACATCAAATTAGGACAAGCTAAAATACAAAATGTAACCAACGAAAAGCTGCTTGGTGTATGTATTCAGAATAATTTATCTTGGTCCTTACATGTAGACACTATAATTAAGAAGGTAAAGAGTAAACTGTACCTGTTGGCTCGAATCAAAGCATTTCTGCCCTACAGTGCGAGGCGTCAATTTTTTAATAGCTTTATTCTATCCCACTTGGATTACTGTTTAACTGTTTGGGGTAACTGCTGTCAAACCGATATGGCCAGACTCGAGAGCCTCCTTAAACGTTCAATGCGTCTGGTACTCGGCTGTGATAGTTCGTTAAGCTCTCGTGAAATGTTTTATCGCTTAAATTGGTATCCTTTGTCTTATAGATACCGTTTTAATCTTGTTGTTTTAGTTTATAAAATTTTAAATGGTCAAGCTCCATCTTATCTGAAATCTCTTATTAATGTACATTCGTCAGGTAGAAATTTAAGATCCAACTCAATGAACTTTTAACTGTACCATTCGCTCGTACGGAGCTTTTAAAGCACGCTTTTAGAATAGCTGCTCCTACGCAGTGCAATATTTTACCTTTACATATTAGAAAATGTGAAAGTCTACGAAGTTTTAAAACTGCCTGTTTTAAGTTTTATTTTGATGATTTTAGAAAGACTGAACATTTATCTTAATTTATTACATATTTACAAGAATTTAACTGACATATCACTTTCTTATATTAACCTCTATCATTGTGCTTATATATTGTTTTAATCGCGACACACTTGATTTGATTTCTGTATGATCCTCTCATATGCTTTTATTATTTGTAGTATTTATTTGTTACTCAACCAGTTATAGCTCTCGACCCTGATGAAAAGAGGCTGTTGTCCTACTTAGGTCATCGAGATTAAATAAAGATTATTATTATTATTATTATTATTATTATTTATTTCTGAACAGATGACTGGATAAGGATACAAAATATATGGATCTATATATCCAATGTATTCCTCATCGTACTCGTTATGTCCTGATTTTTTTCTCGAAATAATTTATTTAAAACATAATTCTTTTTTAAATAATTATTAGAAGCTCATGAGACTTTGTTAGATTATTCAATCGATAAGTGGATTAGGGTATTTTCAGTCCTGAAAAAAATGTTAAATTTACCTGGAATCTCAAGCACCGAGACAACGGATGTGAAAAAGAGGCCTAGAACAATACACAGTGTTGTCTTAGCAGGATCCATCATAGCGTCCGTGCTGATGTACTTGAAGTACCATATGCAATATAACTTTATTACCTCTATAGAATCGACTGCATTGGTGGCTGCTTGACCGCGGCTATTATCGGTGGTTATATATACCTAGGAGATGACCGTTACTGCATGACAACCGGACTCGGATAAAACATGGGATTATTGGAATCATATTAGGTTAGTGTCGTATCAGAAGAACTACGTAAATATCTTCCCAAAATTCTAATAAAAACTTAGATTAGTTAGGCCCTGTTTTCCATCTCGTTGAGGGTAAAAATAACACGAGGACCGTTTGCCTACGTTAATAAGAGATGTTGGAGTACTTGAGGTGAATAAATGCATTTGTCCAATATTGTTTAAGTGCTTAAAACTGATAATACGTGAAAGACAGGACGGCAAATAATGAATGTTTGATGACAGAAAGATACAATGCCACGAACATGTACTGGTGTAGTACTATATCATTGTCTCTCATAAATTTGTTTTGAACGACATCCGACTTGTGCATTATATTGTATTTAGCAATACATTATATGATTTTCCTCACTCGTAAAAGTGATATTCCACAGCAGTTAATGGGTCATACTACATGGGCCTCCCTTGCCTTAAAGCAACCGACACTACCGTTTGGGACTGCTTGACCCATGAGCCGTTGAAACGTCACTACATCAGCGCACTTCGGCTGGCGATAGCTCGCAAATGTCTGACACTGTCAAAGTGTTTCAAGCGTCCGACATTCACGATCGGTACTCAGAACCTCCACCGCTTGAGATAACGTGTTAGGGGTTTCGACACATTTCACATGAAAATAAGTTCATGATAAAGCCCCTTGAATAACAGTCTTATATTAAATTAAACGCAAGATAACAAGGTGGTGTAAAACGACTTCGGCGTACTGACAAGAAGTCATATGATAACACAGATAAATATACTGACTGCATATTTCTAAAAAAAATCACAAGAACCAAACGTGATCCCTGTGATTATTTGTATCCCATTCACGCTTTGATTGTAGCTGTTCACGTGGACATCTTGAATGACATGACCACACCACTACTTGAGGATTACTACTACTTACTGCTTACTATAATTTAAACATTTTCCTTTTTATATACGGTAAATTATGTTCGTATGAAAGAGAGAATCTAAGAAATAACATGGATTTCGATTTCAAATGTGCACTCGCCGTGATATCTTAGAAAAATAACCGGATGAACATTCAATTTATTTGCTTATATTTTTTATTGTAAATGTGTCATTCACCATGCCAATTTCTTGCAAAACAGAGATGTACCAAAATCGCGTGTTAAAAGATAGGAGGGGGAGGGGGATTTGGTTTAATGTCACACTCAAGTTTGTTTCACTCATATGGTGACAGTCAGTTTGTAAAAGATAGGAGAAAACGTCAAATCCAAAGTATTATTAGGCTGAAAATTACCTGTAAATTTGAGTTTCCCCTCAGTTAGATGAAGTATTAAGCTGTTATGACAGTTTTGAGGAATATTTCAGTTTCATTATTCATTATCAATTTATAAAAAAAATAAAACTGTTTCGGGTTTGTGGCATATATCGGGTAACATCCGCCAAATTTATTACCCATAAATATCATTGGGTCGCAATGAATCAGCGCTATGACGTCAGGCTAGCGCATGTTACATTTACTATTGCTCTTCTTTCCCGAAAAGCTGCTCGTGAAGATTTTGTGTCATCTGTGCAGTCCGATAAAATGTAGCCACTGGCTTAAGACAATCCATCCACCAGTTCTATCTCGGTCTTTCAAAATCATCTGATTAACCCTGGCCATAGTGACCATAAAAAAAATTACACAAGTTTTAAATCATATTTTGTATTATATATAAAACAAATTAGTCATAGTACTAAATGTTCCAGGTTGGAATTCAAAGACAAGGTGATGAAGGATTTTGTTGGTCATGAACCAACATATCCTTTTAACCATCGATTGGACATGCAGATTATTTTCACATTGTTGATAACTTTGAATTAAGAAAAGTCTCCCGTGAGAGCTAGTCTATTCATCGTCCATCTATTCAAGAGCGGCCAAGAAACGTGCAACAAATAATATCTTATAATTCAAGAAAACTGATTGGTCAACGTTATTTTCACAAGCTAGTGTTCTACAATATGGTGCCAATCCACCTTTCCATTTAATTCTTGGACAATAGGTCCTCTCCGGCGAATGGACGGGTGCATTGACACGCGAATAACGGCGTGATTTTGTGGTTCGTAATCTCCCTTTCCAGTCTTTACTTATAGCACGGGGCATATGTTTACCTTATAAGATAACCGGTGTAAATAGGGAAATAGGCAGCATATTATCCTACTATTCCAAGAAAGGACCATTAGGCTCACACTGATGATAATTGTGACAACTTCAAGTCGAAAATAGGTCAGTTATTACTGATTTAAAATATTTTCTACACTGTTTCTCAGGTTATGAATACGAACCACAAACAGAATGCAGGGATCCCGCATCAACGGACCTGTCTATGCGCTGTTTCGCCTTCTATTACGGCTACGTACTATGGAGCCGTAAAAGGGGCATGTAAAAGGCTCCGTATAACGGAGCCGTAAAAGGGACATGTAAAAAAAATTAGCCCCTATTAAGTCGTTAGAACGACTTATTAAGTCGTTATAACGACTTATTATGTAGGTAGAACGACTTATTATGTTGTTATAAAGAGTTATAACGAGTTATTTTGTCGTTAGAACGGCTATGTCGTTAGAACGACTTGTTAAGTCTTAATACCTCTTTCTAACGACTTAATCTACCAAAGAAATTCCGTCTTACATCTGTCGCTTTTATTTTGCTAGCTGATTACTGCCCTGCAACACAGCGTTTAGATATGCAGTATGAAGTCTGATAATGCCACTGAAGTAATAAACTTTGGATAAATTGGAGAGATATCGTCTCGTGACTTAAAAGATAGGGAAAAGTGAATTTATAAAACCCAGATCAGCTGAAGTCAACGGGTCAGTAAACAGACCTGTTATTCTTTGTTCTCTCATTAATGTGCCATTGGCTAGCCACCTACGAACGTATTTACGAAAATTACCATTCGGAATTTGTGTGTTTCATTTCAGAGATACCAGTTTGTTGAATATTGAACAGCAAATAGGCCCTAATTGTATGATAGTATAGCACATGTAATAATACAAATAATATAGAGCAGAGCGATTTCAACACGATTGTCCTAATTCTCACGTATTGCTGGAACTTTTCTATCCCATTGCGCTGATGCATCTAGTGCTCTGTTTAGACGACCGCCATCGGAACAAACTTTGGCAAGCATAAACAGATTCAACACAATTCGTTCAGTACACATTCAAATTACTCTAAAATAGGTATTTAGAGCTTTTATGTGATCGTCGAATGAAAACTTCAGCTGTGATAGATACTCTTGTATCCTGCCTTCAAAATTGACAAGAATTTCACTCACTGTCGGCAGTGGTGAGGACAGATTATCGAAATCCAAAGGAACCAATCGGTATACACTGAAGAAGTCCGTAAGCTTATATTCTACTAGCAAACATGGCGGGTGCTTTGAAAGAGAACAGAAGGTCGTGCAAGAGATCTGATTGTGGACTGTTTGATAGCGATTGATTTGTTGGATGAGTTTTAGTGTAAATGGATTTAGTGTTGTGTATCTCTGGTTGTGTATGTATGGTGCATATTGTTTGAGTGAGTTTCATTTATGTTACTTTTGACAAATTGTTAACGTCCTTTTATAGAGGACTCTCTAACTCTCTCTTAGTATTTTCAAACTAAGCCTATTGGTATCTGTTCACAAACTTTTCAAACTATTCTCTTCAAATTTTTGTCCTCCGCCACGAAGTGGTGGGAGGACTTGGAAATGCTAGCCGTCCGTCTTCCGTCCGTCCTTCCGTCCGTCCCTCCGTCCGTCCGTCCGTCCCACATCTTGTGAACGCGATATCTTGAGAACAATTCGACCAATCGACTTCTAACTTGAGAAGGTGCTTCACATCAGTTAGACAGCCATTGGTATTGATTTTCACTGTGGTACGTAATCCAAGATGGCCACCATCGACCATATTGGATTCTGTCCGTCCCACATCTTGTGAACGCGATATCTCAAGAACAATTCGACCAATCGACTTCAAACTTGAGAAGGTGCTTCACATCTGTTAGACGGCCATTGGTATTGATTTTCACTGAAGTACATAATCCAAGATGGCCGCCATCGACCATATTGGATTCTGTTCGTCCCACATCTTGTGAACGCGATATCTCAAGAACAATTCCACCAATCAACTTCAAGCTTGGGAAGGTTCTTCACATCAGTCAGACGGCCATTGGTATTGATTTTCACTGAGGTACGTAATCCAA
>JAVTVY010051752.1:0-27160 GCA_036873755.1 Hanleya hanleyi
AGTACAGCGTGTTGTTATTAGCGGTCAATTACAGCAGTGGGAAGAGGTGCCGACATACTGACAGAGTCACATGGCTTCACAGTATAATCTTCTGGTTAACCTATTCTAAAGCACATACCGAGAATCTAACGATTTGTGATATGTGTTGTATCTCGTGTACGCTTTTATTGTACCTGTTCATGTGGCAACTTGTATGACATGACCACACGGCCCCTAGCACCGGCATAAGCGGTATTAGATACAAATCTAGAGAGCTATGATGGAAATGGTCTGACAACTCGTATATTGGTAATTGGCGAGCTGTGTCGCTGTGAAAACTAGGGGTACACTGGGGATTGGTGAGCTGTATCGTCGTCAGATGAAAATGACGACAGTTAACACAAAAGACTAGTCTGTAAGTCGGATTGAACTACTGTAACATCAAGTGTCCCTCAGGGGTCACTACTTGGTCCTCTAGTGTTTGTACTATAAATCAATGACCTCCCTCGTATATGGTTGAACTCAAAATGCTCACTGTATGCCGATGATGCAAAAATCTTCAAAATCATATCTACTTTCGAGGATTGTATGTAATTACAAAATGGCATTAATCGACTGAGTGCCTGGTGTAAGTTATGGAAGCTCTATCTCAATATTATTAAATGTATAACCATATCTTTTACCAATACGCGTAATCAAATTACGTGGCAATATCATGTTGAAGACACCCCTTTAGAGAGAGTTACCAATGTAAAATATCTTGGTGTCCTACTAACCTCTGATCTTAATTTTAATACCCATATTAGAGCTATGGTAAACAAAGGTTTTAGAATGCTAGGTTTTATTAAGAGAAATGGCAAAGGTTTTACTGAACAGAAAACTCTAATCTCATTGTATATATCACACGTTCGATACCAGTTAGAATATTGCTCCGTTGTTTTTAATCCCTGGCAACAAACTCATATTGACGAAATAGAACGTGTTGAGAGAAAATTTGTCATATTTTTATGCTTCATATTTAGCGATTCGTATGATGGCAATAGATACCGTTTTGGTCTACCATCATTGTCCAGTAGACGTGCATATTTAGATGCAATGTTTTTACACAAATGTGTGAACTATACTTATAACTGCCTATATATTTTAGCCAAATTAGATTTTAGCGCACCATCTGGATCTTTAGGAAGTTGTCCTGCTTTTAAACCAAAACAAAGTCGAATAAACGTACATAAGTATTCCCCTTTCATCAGATCAATGAACAACCTTAACGATATCGTGAACGTGAACGACTCTGTTGATATTTTTAGTCCTACTACATCTTTTAAGTCAAACATTCGTCACATTCAATTCTTATATTTCTTAAGGCAACATTTATGTTTTAGTATTTAACATGCCCATTATTAACTGTATATATCCCAAGTTTTGTATTTATAATCATGTTTATATACATGCCGCATACACATTGTACGTTTTAATTGTGCTATGATGTTCTTATATATCCATTCATTTCTATTTGTATGTGCTATATATTTGCTACGTTACGTTATTACATGTCATGTGTCGTCGGACCCTGTAACTGGGACCAGTTCCCGTAGGTCATCTTCGTGAAATACATAAATAAATAAATAAACTGACAAAAACATCGCTTTTCTGGGACTCCACATGGTCGCCTTTTGAATAACACCCATGATCCTCTGCTCGGGGGTTATGAAGATGGGCTCAAAATGACACCAATATAATAAACTACAGCTTGGTAGGGTATGTTTAAACATGGTAATTATGACCCGGGATTGGAGCGATATGCAAGAAAGTATGTTAAAAGCCGACCGATTCCAAGTCTGTAGCGGTCCACAGTTTCAGCGATATTGATGAAGCACTATATGCTGCGCCTGTCCTACGATGATACAATTATTAGGATTTCGCGGTTTAAAAATAAGGATGATTTGACTACTTCTGCGTTGCAAATAACTTAACTGATGATGAATACAATAGTACTTTGAATCTGGAATATTCAAGTGAATATTTTGATACAGTGCTCAGTGAAAAGATCTGGAAATCCATGTGGCAAAATATAGATCACTGATAGGGCCTACGGATTTGACGTCAGGAACACCATTATGACTTTTTGACATTGTCGAAACTGTTAACCGCTTCTCTCATGTGAGAAACTAGCTTATATTGTTATATATATCTTGATGCCTTCTTGATGTGTGTTGATAATTGTCTTTCGATTATGGGCGCGAAATTTCGTCATGGACGACGACTCGGTAGAGAACGTCTGATCTGATGGCAGTATTTGCAATTATTGCTTTATTTGAGACACGAACATATCTTTGCTTTTCTGATTTGTGAAAAAGTAGCCGCACACGATCAGAAGGAATGGGTCAAACTGACCAAGTATTTTGAGGCATAGACATGACAGACTCGAATCGAATTCCATTTTGACCCAAACATTTTTTGACCAAACTATTTCGGGTACTTCACGTCTATACCAAACAATTCCGACTGTGCATAGCCCTGGACATGGATGGGAGTCGAATTGGACTCGAGGTACAATATGTAATGCCTAACATATAGAAGTAGAAAAGTGTCAATGATGAAGCCATACTTCATTGCGTTATCAACACCTGCTATTTGAAATGCTTTCAAGCTCTATATTTGATATCTACCTCTCAGATTAGTTTGATATATAATATTCACAATTACCAGCGTCTGATCCGTCATTCGTAATTCAGCCGTTATCCATTAACGAATATACGCGTCCATAATCCAGAGACCTATTCCATATAACAGCATTAGCACCAAATTCAAAGAGACAATCATAGTATACATAAACATAGGCTAGTTTCCTGCAAGAGAGAAGCGGTCAACAGTTTTAATGATGCCGGCAAGAGATCATGATGTTTCAAAAATATCAAATCCGTATCGCTGATCAGTATTCTTAATCCATATTGTGAAATATGGGATTTCTTAGCTACCATAATTTGGTCAAATTTATTGTCCTCACTGTATGTGCATTACATGTTATATAAGAGACTGGCATGAGGGAATTGTGTTTTGGTTCTGAATGCAGCCTATTAATACAAACATCCTATCCAACGACCTATAGGGTCAAGTATTGTCAGTTATCTCCTATGTGAAATTTTACTTGACTATATTCCTATTAGGCGTCGGATCCGATCTTCGATATTCAGCTATATGATTTAGTGGCGTGGATAAGTAAATGCACCAGACTTATACTGCATGAAACCCACGTTTGATTTGTATGTTTTGGTTTGGCGACAGTTAGCCAGTTTCATTGTCACAACTGTGCTGAGAGTTTGATGAGTTTGACACTGCACCCATTCATTTAGGGCAGTATACAAGAGAATGTCTGACGGTTCCCAAGTTACAGTATAAGATCGCACTGTCCTATCACCACCGATAGAGTTCACAAATGTTGTAGCTTCTTCAAGATGCATATATAGTAAAAACTATACTCAGCAATGCGTGTTCTGTTGTCATCCATTCTCAGTCGGGTGTATCAGTGTGTTTTTATTGGTGTGAGCTGGAAAATAGAGTCCGATACTCTCTATTCTAAAGAATTCGCATTTCTTGCAGGTATGATTCAAATGCCTAAAATTGCCATTCTCAACTTTGAATACGTTATTGTCTCATAGTTAAATAGATATTTGCAAGCAGAAGGTATAGCTTGTGAAAGTCCGTGAATATAATAATACAGCACTGCCAATGTAAGGAAATGGCTCGCTGCCTGACCTCAGTGTAACGTCACGTGAGTGATGACATCATTTCACGTCTTTTGCGGGTAAAGAATTTGTCGTAAGGAAATTCACCAATAAATAATGCTAATCTCCGTGTGACGAAAGTGGTGCACCGCATCAAGACGGATCATTCGGTTCTAAAGTCCCGCAATTCACACATATACGTGTAATCGTATCCCTAAATGAAAGGTGTCAATCTGTCAACGAAGCGAGCGTGATTTGTACAGATTTCTATAGCTATATTCTGCGTGAATCAGGATGCCGTGTTTCCTTTACAAATCCATAATCAGATGTTAGTTTTTCCTCAAATGTGCTGATCATTATACAAGTGAAGCAATACCCATAACACATTAAATGAGTTGAAAGAGAAGCTCACCTTATTTCTATCACAAAACCTTTATCATTAATCTCACATCGGATATGACCAGGAGTGGAGATAAATAATACTCACATTTGCGACTAATTGTTTGAGTTGGTTTGGTTCTTAAGCCAGCCAAGGTAGCTATATCCTGAAAGGAGGCTACGCTGTAAAATAAGATTTTTGCATTCTAAATATTTCTGAAGCGTACTTGATATCTTCAACCCAGGGTGCGAGAAATTAAGCCAAAATTTCACCATCTCGCCAGATCTATCCGGTTCATCCCTGTGTACGTATCCATATCCAATATAGGTAAACCAAGATGGTATATCAGGGAAAAACCGTTTAGAGGTAACGCTATGAAATATTCGTGCGAACGTTTTGCTGATGTTCTTCGAGATTTCCTAACAAGCAAATGACGAAAAACAATTGGGTGTGGATTGACGTTTAATTCACGGAGACGGAAAACTTACCGGCGGTCGGTCTTTTGATATTTCCTAAGGCACCGTTTCCAATTATCGTTCGCGAATGAATCGTTTATTTCGTCAAATTTTCTCGAAGTCGCGATTTTCCAAGGCGCGAGGGAATGGTTTTTTTTCTTCAAAATAAACGATTCATTCGCGATCGCTGTTCGAATGGTTTTTTTCTGTTGGCAATCGTTTTTCAATCGAGAAAATTCTCGCGAATAAAAAGCGATATCGCGATTCAATCGCTTTTTAATCGAGAAAATATAAACGATTGAAAAAAACCGATTGAGGATTATAGCCGAAAGTAGTACGCCATTGGTTCAGCCTGACTGACCCGCATACACGTTCGAGCTTCTAACACTTCAGTCAGACTATATAAAGTTCGATCATTTTTTCTTCTTCCTTTTCCATTCTTTGCCTAGTGTAAAACTATAGCGTGTTTCTGTACAGTTGGCGGTTATATAGATACGATGGGGATATTGAAAGAAATTGAAAAATAATATCTATATATATACATAGGAATAATGGTTATGCATATAATTATAACTTCATATTTACATATATTTTGTACGGGACACAGGCCCGGATATGGTCAGATTGGGTCATTTGTACTTGCAATTTCGTCTATTATTTTGGGTATTTCTGTGTTTTAAAGCTGGTATTATTCCAGATTTCTTGTGTAGTATTTTTCGTGAACGTTTTTGGCGTCTGTGCGGGCTGAATTTTGAGTTGATTCATCAGATTTTCGCTGTACGCGTGGTTTTTTGTCCTACGATCACCATTTTCCTTGTGTAGATAGATGGCGCTGTATTGAATATAACATTGTCATACGGGGCTTTTGAGTCTTCGCAAGCACTTAATTATTAATATATAGCGCGGGCTATTTGTAAAATTTTTCACGACTGGTTAATCCAGTAAGGGATGAAATTATATAATATTCAGTTGGTTTTTGGCTTGAGCTTCCCTTTGGAATCATTCATAGTTCATTTATCAAAATACAAAATTAAAATAAAAAGTATTGTACATATGCGAACCCAACCGTTATATGCGATTCAATCAAAAAGATATGTATTTGATATAAATATGAAATCACAGCCGGGAATATTCTTATAATAAATAAAATTAACTTGATGGTGATTTTTTGAACTTATTCACATCTCAATAGTTTAAAAACTGTACCAAAACATGAATGGATACCCTTTCCTAATGTATGTTTTACTATAACAAAATATACATATTTAATTACACTATTTTTCACCTTAATTAACCTAGAAATTCTCGGCTGGGGGGCTAAGCTGTTCTGGGTTATCGCCATGCGCCCATTCACACCTCTATCAAGCCTGTGCCGTAATCATTCTAATAATGCAATCAACGAACTCAAATCGACTTATGACCTGTACCCGGTATTTACAAAACAAAATATTGTGACTATCATCCTGTATCATTAATACATTGTCGACTCACACGATTATTGAATAAACATGTAATTTTGTCATTTACGCTTCGCCAGAGTAAATCTGAGCGCGAACGTCACAGGAAGCATGGTACAGGAATATGAAAAGATATTTCCAGCATACGCCCTACTTCGGCTTGTAGGAGACTACAGATCGTGAATCATATATATTATTCGGTTATCTTACGCATTTATACAGTATAGTATAGTAATATAGGTTTTTCCATCGACAAATCCGCAATCAACATTACATGTAGTTCCCAGTTCGCGGATAGAGCGGCGTACGACGGCAACACGGCCTATGTGTCAAATATCACTCCGCCTCACGATTCTCTCGCGCCTTGAAAAAAACGATTCTCTCGCGATTGAAGATTCGCGATCAAGAACGGATCGCGCATGGGTAAACGATTCAAAAACGATATCGCGAGAGAATGTTTGTTTCCAGAAAAGGTTCAATCGTTTTTTCTCATTTTTTTTCTCGATATCCTCGCGACTGATTCGCGATTGATCGTTTTTCAATCGAGAAAATTGAAGAAAAATCGCGACTGAAGAAAAAACGATTAATGGAAACGATCCCTAACGTTCTGACAAAAGCAGACTTTCCGGCGGTAGTAAGTCCTTGCAGTTTACGCACGATGTCCAGACATGACATGTTTTCTGTTCACAATATTTGTCCACGTGCTCGTTTGTAATTCCAAGGAACGTCTCTTAAAGGTTATTTCGTACAGCTAGCCACCTGATTGGCTAACAGATGTAGGTTGAAGTTCGCAAGTGATTTATATGAGGTTAATTACAGAAATAATGTTCCGAGATACTATATCTGTGTTTACTGAGATTGATCGATATCCATATCGATACCGAAGTACAATCATATCATACACTTGGTGGGTATCCAGATTCAAACTTGTGTAAACATAAATATGAAAAGCAGACCCGTCAAATGGGAGACGGAAGCGGTAATTGGCAGCACTATCTTCTTATATTCAACAACATTCAGCATATAGTACTCTTGTTTTCTTTCTCCACATTGCTTCGTTTCGTACCAAAGGATAATAATCTCTGATCGATCTATATCGTTGCGACCAGTACAAATACCGAAGATAGGAATACAATATAGCCAAATGATGAACAAATTAACATCCAACATCGTAGTTCCTGACATACTGATAATATTGTCATATGCGCCAAGGCAAAGAACACGGAACTGCTTGCTCATTAGAACATAGATAAAATAGTTAACGATCAAATTGTTCAACAGCGGTCAACATCAGAGAAGATTGACGACCAAAGTTTTCCGCTGTTGTACCCAGACGAAAACGGTAGACATTGAAGGCCCAGGGTGAGACATATCAGAAAATTGGGGCTTGATGATGAGCTTCCTCGTTGGTTTTTAATTGTTCTCTGCCACGCACGTAACTGTTACTGGCCTGCAGACCGGTTATAGAATTACGACAATTCTTGAGTATGAAAATAACACAAATGTTCACAAGGAGCACAAAGACACCTGAATCAAAGCGAAGACAGAAAACATAGATTCTAAAGAATTCAGGGTTTGAATGGTAATATGCAGTTGCTTGAAATATGATATCGGTCATGTAAGTACAACTGTTCATGTCCAATTATTTTTGGGATGATACTTTCTGATGAGCCAGTCCTGTGCGAGATTCGATTTCGTGCTCTCAGAGCTTCTCCGATCTCCGAATTTCCTCTTTAGTAGAAGATGAGGTGTCCGAGTGGTTTAGAGCGCTTGTATTTACTGCTGACGATTTGGAGCTGAATTATGAGTACGCGGGTTCCAGTCTCGCACAGGACTGGCCCATCCAGCGCAAGAATTTGTGCTATACCAACAGTTGTCATCCTGAAACTAATTGGATAAAAATGTTACCTGCTTTTTGAATGATATTTTTATATACCTAGAACTGTTGATTAAAATGTTCTTTCATGAAGTAAATGCATCGAAAAATAGCGAAGAGTACCACGGATCACTTATCATTTAAACAGATTTTCGCTTTGACGATGTCACATTGACGTCATTTTCAAAAACGGCATTTTTGGTCGATTTTTCGGTCAGATTTTCCGAATTCTGTATTTATGCAATTTTCCCACAAAAACTGCATGATAACTTTAATATGATGTAGCTGTAAGGCTATCAATAGTTTCCTTCAAATCCAGTGAAGGTGGATATATATCCTTCACTGCGTCATGTAGATAGCGATAATCCACAGCGAGAAGATCGTCTATATAGCGTTTGGTGAGTGAGAAGGAAAGGGATTTAAATGGATCGTTTTTTTTTAAAGCGACTGCATACAGCCATATTCATAAGAGAACAGGTATTCATGTAGATCAGCCAACCGGAGTGCACAATTAGTACCCATTGGAATACCTATATGCAGTTGATATATTGTGTTGCCAAATTTCACATAGATATTTTTAACGAGAAATTCAAGCAACTCTACAAACGGAGAAACAGCCCAAGAATGATATTTCATGTATGTAGTAGAGCCGAAGAATGCTTTATGACTTCCGACATTAACATATCTACGATCAGTAAATATCTGCTGAGAGCAAATATCCTGTATTTATTTTTTGCTTTATTGAGCCGTTACCTGTCCTCGAAACCCTGTATGGTGTGGGCGATTTGACGTGTTTTGCAGCTTGGGAGTTAGGGGATGATTTTGCCCCCACCCAATATTTTCGTTATCCCTGAAACCAAAGAGTTGAAATTTACCACAAATGTGAATGGCCGTTGACATCACACTGACCGATTTTTCGATCAGATTGCTATTATCTATTGATTATCAACTGATTATCAATTGGTAAATAATTTTCTCATGTGAAACAAAGCATTATTGTGCAGTTATATCATTAGAAAAGCCACAGTTTTAAGAAAAAGACGAAAACATCACTTATCTGGTACTTCAAATGGACGTCGTCTTGAATTTTCCATGCTCGGTGGATTATCGCAATGGGGTCAAAATACCCAATGCTCATTATGATGAGCTACAAAGTCACAAAGCTTCAGTTTTCTATGTTTCTTCGTTCGGAAGAGGAGAGAAAAGTTTACTATGGGGTTAAATGTTAAACAGTAAAATGATAATTATCAAGGCTAATAATAAGGCATCTACAATATTTTTTCGCTATTTTTGGACAGTACCTACACATAAGTGCCAGCGGTTATTTTATTTTGTCGTGTGAATGGGCTATTCTTTTAGGACTGGGAAGCGATATGCTGCACGATTGCGGATAATATTCATAACCCCAACACATAGATATTAATTGCGTGCCCACGTTTAGCACGTACATGTAAGGCTCAATTGGTGCCGTGAACAAATGCTCTTTCATTAATTTATAGAAAAGTATTTGTTAACGTCTCGGTCACCACATATTTTGGAGATGTGAGAGACGAATATATACAGCATTACATAAAACTAATCATCGATTGGTCAAATTGTCGAAAAGTTCGAATGGCAGGCTTTGGCAGAAACTGGTGCCAATTGTAGATTTGCAAGTACAAAATACATTAACGCAACTTTAAAATGGTTGTGAAAAACGGCCCCGGCGCACTGACAAGGAGGCGTACGCCCCACAGACAAAATATACTGACTACACATTCTAAAAACATCTTAAGAACCAAAATTAATGCAGGTGATGCTTTGTATCCCAGGCACGATTGTATCGTAGCTGTTCATATTGACATCTTTAACACAGTCCCTAACAGCGATATGAGCGGGTTTAGATATAAATATTTCAGAGCAATGATGTAACAGTCCTATCCAGTCGTCTGCTGGCAAATGATTAACTATGTAAACTCCAGATAGAAAAAATAACCCAAACGAAGGAGTATTGATTTAGCGCAAGTCATATTCAGAACAAATATCTGTGATGTCCAACGCCGGTCAAGCGCTTCATTCTCCGCCATATTCACAAGTCACAAAACTACATTCGCTCTGATTTGTACAGAAGACAAGCCTCGGGGACGAAACGTCCACAAGCTGAATCTCATCATATATAGATAACAATTAAAGGCAACATTAAAAGCTGGTGGAAAACGATGCCGGCGTGCTGACTAGAAGTCATATGAACCCACGTACAAACGAAATGACAGCATATCTCTATAAACATCACAGAAACCAGAAGTGTCCCAAGATATTATTTGTATCCCAGCCAAGGTTTTATTGTAGGTGTTCATGTGGACATCTTGAATGACATGACCACGCCGCCTAACACCGGAACAAAGGCACATTACAATATTTTCTGGCGTGTACGCATGATGTGCGGTCTGACGTTCAGCAGCTAGACATCTTATATGTGGCTAGTCTAAACCTAGCCTATGCTTACCTAGCCTGTGCTTATGTATACTATGAATGTATTTTTAAATTTTGTGATAATACTGTTATATGAACTAGGCCTTTGGATTATGGACTCGCAAATTCTTTAATGGAAGACGGGTTTTATATTGAGTGCCGTTATCGCCGCCTGTATCCCAAATATTCTTTTCTCGTCCTTACTATGGGGAAGCCTTATTCACACGGCACTAGAAACAGTAACAAAATTCTAGTATGTATAACGTCAAAGTAATACTAGTAAACAAATGTTAGGCTCGTAGAAGAGAAGCATCCAAAGGTGTGCTATGCCGTCAAAGAATCAAGATCTTTATATTATCAAATCGGTATGACTAGGGGCCGTATGAGCCCATGTACTTCAAGATCCTCATGGTATCAAAGCGTGACTGAGATACATCATTCATTAGATGACGACTTTACAACGAATATTATGGATTAAGAATACTGATCAGCGATACGGATTTGATATTTTTGGGACATCATGATGTCTTGCCGGCATCATTGAAAACTGTTGATCGCTTCTCTCTTGCAGGAAACAAGCCTATGTTTTTGTATACTACATGTATGATTGTCTTTTTGAATTTGGTGCTAATATTGCTATATGGAAAATGGAATAGGTCTTTGGATTATGGACGCGGATATTCTCTAATGGACGACTGCTCGATTATGAATGACGGACTAGACGCTTGTAATCATATGAACAATCTCAATCAAAGCGTGACTGAGATACATCATTCTTTAGATGACGACTTTACAACGAATATTATGGATTAAGAATACTGATCAGCGATACGGATTTGATATTTTTGGAACATCATGATGTCTTGCCGGCATCATTGAAAACTGTTGACCGCTTCTCTGTCGCAGGAAACAAGCCTATGTTTATGTATACCATGATTGTCTTTTTGAATTTGGTTAGGGTTAGGGTTAGGGCTAATAGTTCTTTGGATTATGGACGCGGATATTCTCTATGGACGACGGCTTGTCATTTTCAATATCCGTTAATGGAAATAAATTACTAAATAGGTTTGTAGAGCATAATGTGTCCCGGTCGTGATTCGATTGTCACTGTTGAACACCATCAATTCGTAGACTTGTCCGCCGTAATCATGTGAACTCTAGAACCGAGCTAGTGGTTATCGGGTCAGTTTCAGAAAATAACTGATATGGTCTCCTGGATGGCAGCTTTTTTATTTCTCGGAAAAATCCTATAATCATGGCCTATCATATAGCTACTCACGCTTTTGTAAGACATCGAATGAAAAAGATGATGTATTATTCCGAGGAATCAATGATATCGATGAAGGTCTCTAGATTAGTGACAGTTAACCCTATCCGGCCTGGGATATTGAGACCTGTCCAGGGCGCCCCTCCCCCCCCTCCTCCCCTAATTATTTGTCTTGACCCTTGAGCTAAGGAGTTAAAACTCACCACACTATACCCTTGGGTCAAGTTCTACCAGAAAATATAAATACATCCAAGATGACCGTTTTATTGACGTCACAGTGAGGTCATTTACAAAAACGGCATTTTCGGTCGAATTTTCAGTCAAATTCTTTCAATTTTTCATTCATGCAATTTCTCCTCAAAAACTGCGTGATAAATTAGTAAATATTAATTATATGTGAAAGAAAAATGTTTGCTCACTTTTCATAGCGGAAAAACAGAAATTGAATAGCGGAGAGGTATTTTTGTCCCCCCCCCCACCCCCTCCATCCCCAGGCCTGGTAGAATTAAAAAGATTTTGAAGCCAGTGAAGCCTAATAATCGCTTGGTGCAGATACACACATCTAATAAATTATCTTGTATGGATTGATAACACCTCCCAGATTGACGGTAAATATACATATGCGACCGGATTTGTATTACCTAATTTATTTTTGAAGAGAGAGAGAGAGAGATGAAAATTCACAAATACATGAAGTAAAATTAAAGATTCTACTGTTAAAATTGGTTTTGGACCATTTGGTTCTCAAAAAGGGCCACGACATTCATCACATCCTGTTTACGTGCATGTATCTCGGTGGAATGCCGTAATGCCTGCATGCCATCATGATGTTCCTATCGGCTAATCCTCATTACTATCCAATATTCTTTAATCATAATTACAAGCGTCTAGTCCGTCATTCATAATCCAGCCGTCGTCCATTAGAGAATATCCGCGTCCATAATCCAAAGACCTATTCCATATTCCATATAACAGTATTAGCACCAAATTCAAAAAGACAATCATAGTATACATAAACATAGGCTTGTTTCCTGCAAGAGAGAAGCGGTTAACAGTTTTCAATGATGCCGGCAAGACATCATAATGTTCCAAAAATATCAAATCCGTATCGCTGATCAGTATTCTTAATCCATAATGTTCGTTGTAAAGTCGTCATCTAAAGAATGATGTATCTCAGTCACGCTTTGATTGTGAGTACCATGAGGATCTTGAAGTATATGGGTTCATACGGCCCCTAGCCCCGGGTTAAGCGGAATTAGAAACAAGTTACGAAACGTAGCGCCATAGATCTTGCACGCTACGTTCGTATTTTGCTAGCACCATGCGATATGTATCGCCAAATTTGAGAAACTTTGAGTGGAGGCGCTTGGTGGAATAGCCCTGTTTTATAAGTTTCTGCAACAATGTTTTGTGACGTTGATTAAAATCATCACATTTAACACAGGATCTAGCAAATGCTACTAAGCGAGATATGTATACGCTATATGCAGGTCCCACTGGAATATTACTATCCAGAAAGGGATAGTTTACGATGTCGAAATTGTAATCATCTCTTTTGTCATAAAGTCGACGAGAGAGAATGTCCGCTTCATTTTTATAGAGATAGAGATCTAAATAAGATGTGTCTGTAGGGCTATCTGTAGTTTCCTTCAAATCCAGTGAAGGTGGATATATATCCTTCACTGCGTCATTTATATAGCGATTATCCACAGCGAGAAGATCGTCTATATAGCGTTTGGTGAATGAGAAGGAACGGGCTTTGAATGGATCGGTTTTTGAAAGCCACATTTCTAGAGTACAGTGTATCACGGGTCGATTGTGACATTTGAGCACCATGATTATCTAGCAATTCCCGATAATCATGCAGGCACTTGCCCCAAACGAATGGTCTTCGGACCAGACTTAGTTCTAAAAGTTTTAATTTTACCTGGTTTCTTGACTTGCAACAGTTTATATCTTGATTATCACCATGCGCCCGTTTGGCTTGCTATGAAATCAAGAAGAGATGAATTATGCCGTTGTATCGGATATATTGATGCCGAAAACATGAGGCTATTCATCCCTCACTCCAGCTTTTTCTTTTGATCCACATTTTACTGATACAGTAATATGTCTTTGACAGCACTGCCCAGCTAATGATCCCTGTCGAAAACACTACTGTGTTGTGGCAGGTTATTAGCTCTTAGTATATTTTGAGAGAGAGGAATGGACATTACACACAAACTCTTATCCGTCATTGCAACATTTCTTGACCACGACGTTTTTACTAATATCAGGACACCAATTGATCTCGGGGTACTGAGAGTGAGAGAGAGAGAGAGAGAGAGAGAGAGATTCATATACATTAAGAATTTTAATGCCGGAATTAGCATGGGAGCATTAGGTTCGGAAATCAATAAAGTTGAACGTGTGCTTCAAATAACATTATTTTTGGGTTTTGTTTACGCTGAAGTTTTCAAGAAGCATATGGTTTCAGAAAATATGTGGGAATATATATGGTCTCTTGCGAATACGAGAATTTGGGCATTCCACAGAAACGCTGATCCCTCATTGCAACATTCCTTGAGCACGACGCTTTTGCTAATATTCGGACTCGGGGTACTGAAATACACCATCCGCCTTTGTATCCGTCAATTTTCAACAAAAATCGAAAATGCCCCCTATATTATATAGAAGGAAAGGCGACGGCAAAATATTAAAATAAAAATATATCACTTAATTTCCTTTTTATTCTAAACTTTTGTGGGAATACAATGTAGTTTATTCTGGATGTTTGAATATATTTTAAAAAAAAGTATTTTCGGCTGAAGATTTTTCGGCTGAAAGTAGATTAAAACGTTTCTTCTCAGACTACTTTACTACTTTATACATAAGTGCTATATTTTCTTACTGTTCAAAGAAAATGTCATTATGCCCAGAAAAATGTATATTTTGGCAAACATTACATGTAAATATGCCAGCTATGACCAGTTCAAAAATATTCGCATAGGTTCAAAGATAATATAGTTTCCTTTGTTTGAATGAAATGAATTAGAAGGAAACTTCTTTATCCATGGGGAGTAAGACGAGAGTATAGCTCCGACTGTGAACAGTGTTCAGTCGCGCGCCTTTGTGTCTATATAAAGGGGAGAGAGTTTCAGTTTAACCCTACCTGGCCTGGGGGGGGCATTATGGCCCCCCCTACCAAACTTTCTGCACTATCTCCGGAACGGCAAAAAATGAAGAGCTGAAACTCCGTGACTTTATCGTTTGTCTTATTGGGGTCATTTTGAGCCTATTTTCATAACCTCCCGAGCAGAGGATCATGGATAAATTCAAGATGGCGGCCATGCGGTGTACCAGAAAAGTGATGTTTTTGTCATATTTCTTCAAAATTTCTGCTTTTCCGCAGTGAAAAGTGGGCGAATAATATTTTATTTCATATCACATTAATATTTGCTAATTTTTCATGCAGTTTTTGTGGAGAAATTGGAAAAATAAAAAATTCGGAAAATCTGACCGAAAAATCGACCAAAAAATGCCGTTTTTCAAAATGGCGTCACTGTGACGTCATCAAAGCGGCCATCTTGGATTTTTTTACATTTTCTGGTAGAGCTTGACCCAAGGGTATAGTGGCATAAGTTTCAGCTCCCTAGCTCCAGGGGTAAGAAAAATAATTAGGGGGGCCATTTCGGCCCCCCCCCAGGCCTGGACAGCTCCCAAAAAGCCCAGGCCAGATAGGGTTAACCATTCTCGTCTGCGGTAAACGTCGATGTTTCAACGAACGCTTAATTCAACTGAGAATAGTATTATACATAGTGAGCTGCAAAAAACTGTGAAGGGTCATACTGCTAAAACGGATATGGAAGAACAGACTAATATCGGCTCAAAACTAGTCGAAATTTTAAGAGTCGTCGCCTCATCGAAGACAGAGCTAGAATTATCGGTAGAGGAAAAGATCAGGCAGTTAAGCGCTGAGTTTGCGCATACAACGAAAGACCCTGGAAACACCCAGGAAACAAAGTACAACACAATTTTAATTGTGAAATTCTGGATGGACTGGGACAAATAAAGTGGGCCCTCCAATACGGGAAGACGGAATACGCACAGGAACTGATCGAAGAAGAGGTGACAAAAATAAAACAACGCAATAAATTATTAAAAATTGCGGATTCGTCTAAGGGTGGCTGGGAAACAGTGAAACAATATGTCTCTAACGAGCTCGCATCGGATTCAGAAGACGACAAGAAAATCGCACGGGCCGATGGTAGAGTTGTCAAGAAACTCAAGAATAAGCGTGGAAGAGGAAATCGATTCAACCCCTCGGTCAGGCCCTTTAACATGGTTCCTTCCACGAGTACTGGTGGTTTCACTGGCACTTCTCGTAACAATTTTAATATCCAGCCATCCACTCCTTCAAGGCACGACCAGCACCTTCGGAATAGTTCCTTTCGACCCAGTGGCAGACCAGGGGCCTGTTATCACTGCGGAGAATTTTCGTACTGGAAGAGAGACTGCCCATTCATTAATGTTCACTCCCAACCGCCAAGAAAGAACGCCCCTGCAAATACCAGTGGCTGAGAAGACGGCAAAAAGCACAGAACAGTTGACAGTTAAGTGTCATTATATAAGTCAAAATATAGCTGGCAATAATGAGTCAAACCAATGTCTAACAGAAGATTATTTTGAATATGAAAAAGGGACAGCTGAAATTATTGTTAAAGGTAGACTGGTGCACTTGAAAAATGGTGCACTTGATTATATAGTTGATATCATTGAGAATGGATATAAGATACCATTTTACTCCACACCATGTAATACGGAGATCAGAAATAATCTGTCTGCATTGAAAAATAAAGATTTCGTTTCTCAAGCTGTTAAGGATCTTGTACGGAAAAAGTTAGTTGCCAAATGTAATAATAAACCATATCTCGTCAATCCATTGTCAGTAGCTGTCCAGTCATCCGGAAAGAAAATTCTAATTTTGGATTTGAGTTTGGTTAACAAACACGTACTAAAGCAATCTGTAAAATACGAAGATTGGCGTACAGCACTGTTGTATATAGAGCAAGGTGATTGGTTAATTCAGTTTGATATACATTCTGCCTATCATCATATTGACATACATGATTCTCATACTGAATTTTTAGGATTTGGCTGGGAAGATGAGGAGGGTAAACAATATTACAAATTTCTTGTTTTACCTTTCGGTTTGAGTACAGCGCCATATGTGTACACAAAAGTCACTAGACAGCTTATCAAAAAATGGCGATATGAAGGCAAGAAAGTTGTATATATTGACGATGGATTAATCTCGGGCACGTCTCAGGAGGAGACAAGACAGATCGGTGAAGAAGTTAAACAGAACTTTATCTCGTCTGGGTTTGTACCCAAAGTTGAGAAGTCGTTATGGGTGCCCAGGCAATGTACGGACTGGCTAGGATTAGAACTTGATACTCGAGTGATGTTAATGATCATACAAACAGTATTTGCCAGTTGAAATTCTGGGACGAAAACATCAAACAACATAACCAGAAATACTTGTGTAAGAATGCTTCTACATACAAAATTGTCTATTCTGATGCGAGTGGAACGGGATTTGGTGGGTACTGCGTTGACGTCGCCGGTGCCATATCACATGGCCAGTGATCTGACGTAGAAGTTAAACGTAGCTCCAATTGGCGGGAGTTAAAAGCAGTTCAGCTGGTACTAAAGAGTCTGATTACTTTTATAATTGGGCAACGAGTCAAATGGTTTTCAGATAATCAAAGTGTGGTCTCTATTATCCAAAAGGAAAACCTGATTTATTAGACATCGCTATATTTTTCATGTATGTATTCAGAAACGGATCCTCCTGGAAGTTGAATGGGTCCCACGAACCGGTAATGAGAAAGCGGACTATATTAGTAAAATCAATGACCGCGTGTCTTCAATGAACTGGATAATATGTGGGGACCTCATACCATTGATCGCTTTGCTTCTTATTACAACGCAAAAGTGTGACGATTCAACTCCAGATTTTGGAACCCTGATTGTGAGAACGTAGACGCGTTTACAGCCAATTGGTCAAACGAAAACAATTGGTTTGTGCCACCAATATATCTCATACCTAGAATATTGTTACATATCAAATTGATTGTACCACAATGGTATTCTGCTGGTTTTTGGCCTATGTTATGCCCGAATGGTGAGTTCATTCACGCAGTTAAACAATGGGTTTTTGTTCCTCGTGACAAAGCTTCATATACACCAAGTAGAATTAAAGGTGGTATGTTTGGGGAAGTTGACCTACACTTCAATATGTTGGCATTAAGAATTGATTTTCATTGCGTTAATTAAAATGCTTTCTGCTTGCAGATGGTATCAATCATGTATTTGGAGAGGAAATTCATGCCTTACCCCAACTGCTACAGTCGATAGCACAAGCCATCCCGGAATTTTTGGGAAATGTACGGGCAGAATCAACTACTAAAAAGTATATGTATGTTTTTTTAGGATGGAAGAAATGGGCTGAAATGAATAATATGCCAACGGAATTACCAATTTCCCCGTTACATTGTGCTGTTTATCTTATTGCTAAGAGCCAGTTATCAGAGTCTTCTGCCAGTATCGAAAATGCTTTCTATAGCATTAGATATATGCATGTAATGTCAGGGGTGGCGAATCCTACCGAAAATACAATGGTTAAGAATGTCTTAGAAGCAGCAAAACGAAAATTGTGTAAGCCTGTTGTTAAAAAAGAGCGTGTAAATGTTGAAATTCTCACGAAAATGTTTCACACATTGGAGGAAAATTTATGGAGTTACAGAGTATTTACAATGTGTTTGCTTGCCTATGCTGGATTTTTTAGATCAGCAGAACTATTGTACATTCGAAGATGTGATTCAGCTTATATGTCGATTTTCATTGAGAAATCTAAGACTGATGTATATAGAGATGGAGCTTGGCTAGTTATTGCCAAGACTGGTAACAAATTATGTCCTGTAAATATGCTGTTGAAATATTTATGTATGGCGGGTATAGCCGAAGATTCGGATGTATTCATTTTTAGAAACGTGAGTAAATGTGCTACAGGTCTTAAGATTCAAACCGACAAGCCAATGTCTTACAGTCGGTTAAGGGAAGTGTTCCATGAAGCATTGAAACCTCATGTACCCAATATTAAGATGTATGGGTTGCACAGCCTGCGGGCTGGTGGTGCCACTGCGGCAGCAAATAATGGCGTACAAGATCGAATGTTCAAACGTCACGAACGTTGGAAGAGTGAGTGTGCTAAAGATGGGTATGTGAAAGATAGCATTAAGAAGAGGTTGGAAGTGTCAATGTCTCTTGGCCTATAACGCTTTCTTTGAATCTCGTCATGTACCGTACGACACCACCACAAAAAGCTGTTGTTGAATTTTGTGCTAGGGGAGGGGGTCTTACGTGGGGGATCGGAGAAATATAGTTTCCTTTGTTTGAATGAAATGAATTAAAAGGAAACTTCTTTCTCCATGGGGAGTAAGACGCGAGTATAGCTCCGACTGTGAATAGTGTTCAGTCGCGCGCCTTTGTGTGTATATAAAGGGGAGAGAGTTTCAGTTTAACCATTCTCGTCTGCGGTACACGTAGATGTTTCAACGAACGTTTAAATTAAGTCCCCTGAAATGTGTGTGTGGAGTTAGAGTCCCCTGAATTGTGTTCTGAAATATGTTTGTGGGGCTAGTGTCCCCTGAAATGTGTTTATGGGGTTAGAGTCCCCTGAAATGTGTTCTGAAATGTGTTTTGGGGGTTAAAGTCCCTTGAGATGTGTTTGTGGGGTAGAGTCCCCTGAGATGTGTTTGTGGGGTTAGAGTCCCCTGAGATGTGCTTGTGGGGTTAGTCCCCTGAGATGTGTTTGTGGGGTTAGAGTCCCCTGAGATGTGTTTGTGGGGTTTGAATTCTTTGAGATGTGTTAGTGGGGTTAGAGTCCCCTGAGATGTGTTAGTGGGGTTAGAGTCCCCTGAGATGTGTTAGTTAGAGTCCCCTGAGATGTGTTAGTGGGGTTAGAGTCCCCTGAGATGTGTTTATGGGGTTAGAGTCCCCTGAAATGTGTTCTGAAATGTGGTTGTGGGGTTAGAGTCCCCTGAGATGTGTTTGTGGGGTTAGAGTCCTCTGAGATGTGTTTGTGGGGTTTGTTGGGTTAGAGTCCCCTGAGATGTGTTTTGGGGGTTAAAGTCCCTTGAGATGTGTTTGTGGGGTTAGAGTCCCTGAGATGTGTTTGTGGGGTTAGAGTCCCCTGAGATGTGTTTGTGGGGTTAGAATTCTTTGAAATGTGTTAGTGGGGTTAGAGTCCCCTGAGATGTGTTAGTGGGGTTAGAGTCCCCTGAGATGTGTTAGTGGGGTTAGAGTCCCCTGAGATGTGTTAGTGGGGTTAGAGTCCCCTGAGAAGTGTTTGTGGGGTTAGAGTCCCAGAAGTAATGTAGTGATGTAAATAAAACGTTCGTCGTCATGTACCGTGCGACACCACCTCCTCGTCATGTACCGTACGACACTACCACAAAAAGCTATTGTTGAATTTTGTGCTAGGGAAGGGGGTCTTACGTGGGGGATCGGAGAAGGGCAAAGTGAAAATATAAGAACCAGTAGCTGATCAGCGGAAATCACGGGTTACTGCACAGATATGCTCTCTTTTGTTCTCCTTTACAAGTCACGGACTTTGCATAAGTTACAGTTAAACTGTTGTGCATCTATTATTCAGTTCTATAGATATCCCAGTGTGGAGCGGTTTAACTAAACTCAAAATAAATACAGCGACTACTGCAATACGATACATAGTGTATTCTCTTAGATTTCAAAGATAACTGTATTCATCCTCAAGACAACTGTCTTCGTCCTCTGAGGATGAAGACAGTTGTCTTCGAAAGCTAAGAGAGTACACTATGTATCGTATTGCACTAGTCGCTTCATTTATTTTGACTTCAGCTGTATAGAATCGTGACAGTTGTCGAAAGGAAAAATTCTGGTCAACGTTTCACTGTTCTCTCAACTTGTTTGCCAAACATTACATCAGCAATCTTATCTGCTCTGGGTAAGGCAGAACTCTGTCATCGATAAAATGGAACACATAATATCGAAGAGTTAAGGGCTGTCTCTTGTTTAATCATTGGCATTTTTATATTGTTTTGTTTGTGGGCGTTTCTGTTCTTTTTTCAATCCATTATATTTCGCCTTCTTCTATCTGTGGAAATAGATGATGGTGGTGAAATAGAACATAATGAAGAATTGCGTAACAATATATATAATGGTTTAGCGAAGAAACAACAGTGAGGAGCGATTACAGAATGATTCTATTGAAATTGCTTTCACATAACTGGCTGGGCGAGTGTCGATCGCAAGACGTTATTTCGACGTGTTGCTATCCGTGTTTGTTGAGCCTCGTAACATGTTTATCAAATATATAGGCATCTGAAAAGAATACATCACACGAATTTCTTCTTTCTTTCTTTTTCCAGTTGTTTTCTTCGATTTTTCCAACCTTGGGCACACCACTATCTATGTTGTCCCGATTTTAAACCTTTCAATCCGTCTCCACGAGAATGTCAGGTGAAAGGATTTCTATACTCGAGCGTCAGTGTCACAGTGTCAGATTATACTTGCACAACACGAGCCGCTGTTTTCTAAAGAGAACAAGCTTCAATAGCCAAGTCAATCGACGTAACCAGAAACACTCTTGTCGTAAGTATTCAAAGTGTTGCACTATTTGTTTGTTTTGGGGTACTCTTATTCCTCTTATATATCTGTCAGTGACCCACCTTTCTTAAAATTGATAAATGTTTGGTTGTAAATATTTTTTCTATGAGTTTTGTTTGAGGATGACAGATTTTGCCGTTACCTAAGTCATGTGAATTTCTGACAATGCCTACTTCAGAATGGAAATATCGACCGTTTCTGCCTCTCTTTATGTCTTCCGATGCGATGTAGATAAAATTTCAACGATATTGTTACCTGTTAATGGATTCATGCAAAGAAGATTTACCTGAACTCATATGTCGTATTCTTCATGCACATTTCTTTAGATGGTCCGTCTGTTCACGTTATTTGCTGGATGATGTATTTATATATGTCTATTAGCCTGGTCCTAATATAATTACTTACAACGTCGGTTTTCGACAGGGCACATTATTTACATTGAGGATTTGTTCCTTTGTGACTAGGGAGAAAGAAGATTCTGCTGTTTCTGCTATATCGACATGTTCAATCAGAGTCTTTCATGCATGAACATATACTCTGAAAGCCGTGCGTAGAACCCGACAGTCAATATCATCGGACAATAAACGACTCTACGATAACATCTATTGTGTTTCTATTTGTGTCGATGACTTCCAGCCTGTGTCCTTAGCACAGTAAATTAAGGCGATTGGGTGACAGCAGATCTTGCTTCGTAAAGATGTTCTTAAACTAATTTCAACGATATTGATGTAGCAGCATATGCAGTACCAGTCCCAAGAGAAGCAATGCTTAGGGTTTCGCAATTTAAACCTCAGACTGTCTTGCCGTTTCTCTGTTGCAAATAAACGAGCTTATGCAAATTAAATTGTACATTGAATGTTGGTCAGTCACGTGATTAAGATGCCATACTGAAGAAAACGACATGCAAATATTGTTTGAAACTATAGATGAATGTATCTACATGAACACATAATGTACCCATCATGGGGACCCAGCCAGCCCACCATGCGCGCAGTATGAGCTAAAGCGTTTTTATGGCCATCGAGACGTTGAAGTTTGACAACGTGGACAATTTCAATACAGCATACAGCAATATATGATATTTCATGTACTGAGACTTTGGTCTTTGATATATGTTGGCATTTGTGGGAAGTTGATGCTGGGTCGACATCGGGCTTTACAGACTAGTCTTTTGTGTTAAATGTCGTCATTTTCATCTTTACAGACTAGTCGTTTGCGTTAACCCTATCTGGGCTGGGCGATTTGGGGTGTACCGCAGCCTAGGGGGGGGGGGCGGAAAGTGCCCCCGGCTATATATTTTCGCTATCGCTAAGGCTAGAGAGCTGAAAAAATCCAAGATGGCCGCCATGATGACGTCACTGTGACGTCATTTTCAAAAAGAGCATTTTTGGACGATTTTCTGGTCAAAATCGTCGAATTTTTTATTTTTGTGTTTTCTTCGCAAAATCTGCATTATAAATTAGTATATAATAATCTGATATGAAAGAAAATACGTTTTACCCATTTATTCCGTAGAGAAAAGCAAAAAATTTGAAGAAATATGACGAAAGCAAAACTTTTTCTGGTACCCTACATGGCCGCCATTTTGAATTTTCTCATGATCCTCTGCTCGTGGGGTTATGCAAATAGGTTCAAAATAACCCCAATACGATACCCTATAATGTCACGAATGTTTCAGCTCTCCATTTTTTGGCGTTTCGGAGATATCGCAGAAAGTTTGATAGGAGAGCCTTTTGGGCCCCATCCCCCAGGCCTGGTAGCGTTAATGTAGGAAGGGAGGGAGGGGGAACAAATCAGGGGGTGTTTTTTGGCGATGCTAAGACATGTTTCAGAAAAATGCATAGAATCGCGTTGAGTCAACATGCTGTATTTTTGCGTAATTTTTGA
Organism: Hanleya hanleyi; assembly: GCA_036873755.1. Lineage (NCBI taxonomy): Eukaryota > Metazoa > Mollusca > Polyplacophora > Lepidopleurida > Hanleyidae > Hanleya > Hanleya hanleyi. Next base: position 23,167 of record JAVTVY010051752.1, read on the forward strand.
AGAAATATGGCGAAAACATCACTTTTCTGATACCCGCACATGGCCGCCATTTTGAATTTACCCATGATCCTTTGCTCGCGGGGTCATGCAAATAGGCTCAAAATCACCCCAATATGATAATCGAGAAAGTCACGGAGTTTCAGCTCTCAACTTTTTGTCGTTCCGGAGATACAAGCAAAAAACCAACAGGGAAAGTGCCCCCCCCAGGCCAGGTAGGGTTAAATGTCGTCATTTTCATCTGACGGCGATACAGCTCACCAATACCCAGTGTACGAGTTGTCACAGCGAAACAGCTCACCAATTACCAATATACGAGTTTTCAGAGCATTTCCATCAGCGCTCTCTAGATTTGTATCTAATACCGCTTATGCCGGTGCTAGGGGCCGTGTGGTCATATCAACAAAGTTGCCACATGAACAGGTACAATAAAAGCGTACCTGGGATACAACACATATCACGAATCTTTAGCTTCTTGGTATGTGCTTTGGAATAGGTTAACCGGAAGGCTATAGTGTGAAGTCATGTGGCTCTGCCAGTATGTCGGCACCTCTTCCCACTTCCCTTATATGTGTTGTAATTTGACAGTTTTCCATATAGCTTCAACATCAATAGACTTCTATGGGAATTCACGGACTACCAACTGTTAACTTTCAAGAATATCGGATGTTCTTATCTCAATATATCGTCCGAAGAAGATTAAGCATTACGGATGGACAACCACGGAGAAGTTGACCATTGACATTTGACCCAACAAATGAGAACACATTTTCTGTCACAAGACATTTGTGTGACCTGAACATCACTAGATTAAACCTCGAACTATGCTTGTTTGTGAACTGTGATCTTGACCGTTGACCTATTGACACCAACATCAATATGAATCTTTTTTTCAAGTCCCGTCAAACTTAGGCGTTATATAGAGGATGACCAGCATGACGGTGACCTTTGACCATTTGCCTCCGAATAATTTCGCATCTTTGAGGTCAAACGTTAACAATTCTGTGAACTGTGATAATTATACTGTGAAGAGTATACTTCAAAATATTACTTCTGGTCTACTGTGATATACTGTGCTAATGCTGTTATATGGAATATGAAATATGTTTTGGATTATTGACGCGGATATTCTTTAATGGACGACGGCTGACTTATGATTGCCGGAACAGACGCTTGTATTTGACCTTTGACTTATTGTCTCTACAGTCAATAGTTTTCTGTATGCCAACGCACTCCTGAGAACTTTCAAAAACATCGATGGAGCGGAACTCAAGACATCGTCCTGACAAGCTTAAGTTTTACGGAGAGATGGACCAAAGGACAAGGCAAAAACATAATGCCACTTCGACTAAAGTTGGCGTGGCAAAAAAAGAGAACACAAATCAGTGATGCATTTCCGACATTTTCATAAAAGTATTGACCATCTCCCTTTTGTGCTTCTAAGCATGGAGAAAAACAATGATAGTATACCTAATAATAGATTAGTTTCCTACAAGAGAGAAACGGTCAACAATTTTCATTGATGCCGGCAAATCATCATGATGTACCAAAAATATCAAATCCGTATCGCTGATCAGTATTCTTTATCCATGTGGTTTTCGTTGTAAAGTCGGTATCTAGTGAATAGGCATGGACACATTAAATCACATACGGCTCTTCTCATGCTACTATCCAGTGGCATGGAGGCAAAGAAGGACGGACGTAAATCTCATTTTATAGTATAGGATAGTCTGTCAACAGATCGGAACACAATTTGCACACAATCGAATACGTATATCAGGAATTCGTGATACGCACTGACGTCTACAAATCCATAATGTCAATAAATTTTATACTCAAATTTACCAAAATAAGTAAGCTTGTGAAAATCTGCAGCTCATGTCGACCCTGATGCAAACCCTTATCATTAACCATACATCTGTGTGTGTGAATGCGAATAATATTCTTAACTTTCTGTAGGGCTCCACTAATAAATTGAGACTGTTAAAAGTCCACATGGAAATAGTGCTGTAACCAAGCCACACAGCACCAGTTAATTTAGAGTATCTGTGCAATCAATGTCAGCTTCAGAATAAAAATACTGTTGAACAGATCATTTAACATTCGTCGAGAAAATGTTAATTAATGTGAATTAATTTCAATAACTTTAATTTCGGTTCCCAGAAACACTCTTTTTTTTATTCATTCATTAAACATTGAAGCATGTTTCATGGATGCCTCATTTTGTAGTTTTTGATAATTTGATATCATAGCGACCATCTATCATTTATGAACAACTATGCGTATGACTACTATACTATTCCAATAAAAAAATGGAAATGTTTTTGGCGTGATCAAGCAGTTGTCCCGGTTTATCTCTATCGTTTGTTGTCCCGGTTTGCCCCCGTTTTTCTGTCGAAGCGCAAAACGATCTCGATCCTCCTCGAAATAAATACGGCCGAGCCTACACTTTCAAAAATGTGACAGTTATCGTTCATATTTGAACACTTCACCTAAATGTGCAAATATCTTGAAATAAATCAATCAATAAAGAAATTATAAAATTGAATGTCCAAAAAATGATCCCATAATAAGTAATTAAAAACTAAGAAATATGTATTCGAATGACGCAAAATGGTTCACTTTTAATAACTGTTACACACAACGTTCAAATATGAAGCTGTGTTCAAATGTACACCATTTTGAACACCTTTGAACACCGCTTTTCAGTTGTTCAACAGCTGTGTTGAAAATGATGATCATATTTGAAAAGATCATGTGTTCTACTTATTGAACTCATGACGGGCAAATGTTTACTATTTTGTGTGACAGTATTGCAATATGCACACGTCACATTTAAACACACCTTTCCCAGTTTTAAAATACTTAGCGCGGCGAAATTTCTGGAAAATTGTATTTCATGATTTCTTATATTGTCATTTTCTATAACATAATACTGATTGATTTCAATCCATTTGCACAGCGTACTGAACAACAGCGTTCAATTTGTGTGACAGTGTATACTTTGAATTTCCATTTACCCAGCGAGAAAAAGTCGACTACTCCCGATGACATGAATAGTCTTTTCGGGTGGATCAAAATTAATTACCCTGTGAGTAAACTAAATATTTACTGAATGCATGAAGTAATTGAGGAGTAAGTTGTTTAAGTCAATATTTAATGTCCCCGGGAAATCTCTGGTAAAAGTATCTCCCTTATTGACACATGATTTCCCTAGATTTACTATTGTGGAATAACTATTCTACCGATGAGATTTTTTTCTACTTTTTCAACTTTTGCTACCATGGTATGATACAATTATGCTTCTAATTTCACATAAATGTATGTGCAGTGAACACAAATTTCTCAGATTCAGTCTTCAGACTGACGTGTTTGTATCAATTCATAGCAATCTGGGCATTACAGATGAGCATTTCCCTTCCAACCGAATGATATACTTGCTTTCACACAACAACGATGCATTTCATTGTTGTTGTCTAAAGCATTTTCCAAGTTGTTAAAAGGGTGGGACGGGTTATTTTAGCGAAATATAGTTTACTTCCTGCTTATACCTCTGACAGCCAACCAGATGGAAACCTTTTCAGACCATTCTACTTTCTGTTCAAACTATTAACATTCGAATGAGCATGAAGACAAATATCATTGGTCAAAAATTTCCAAAGACGTGCATATCATTTTATTCAATTTACTTCTCGTTCTACATAGAAAACATATAGCATATAACACATGACACTCCTTATCTGTAACAATTCGCTGTCAAAATTTAGGGGATTTATGTCATGTGACACATGCTAGGCTTATCCCTGTATCGATCCGTAGCGTAGGAACATTGTAATTATATACCATATACAGTTAGGGGGAGGGGCTGACCCGCTGTTGTTTCTTTTTTGGTTAAAATGATCGCTTGTAATGATGTTTGAATTTAATACAAATAAAAGCATACCAACAATCTGTAGCATAAACGATGAAAACTTCCAGGCTTTAATTCTTGCCTCAG
>JAVTVY010051753.1:0-26867 GCA_036873755.1 Hanleya hanleyi
ATTCTGTGAGAGGGTCCTGTGGAGAGAGTACTTCATCGACCATGGGGACTACTTGTTGCAAAGCCGTCCATAGATCGGGGTCCAGAGTAAAACCACCTCGCTTGAGACAAAGGAGTCGAGCAAAATAGGGACCACGGAAAATGTAGACGTCGTCACACAGGTGAATGCTATCACCGTCGAGGTTACCGCATAACACGCGTTTCAAGGTAATCCACCCTTCCGGGGATAAAGAGACACGCGCTGGTTCAGACGTACACCAACACCTACTATCATCATCGATGAGCTCCACGCGTTGGGGATACAACAATAGGGTGCAGTCCGGTGTAAGAGTGCGGGTGGCTACAGAGTTCACCTGGGGGTAGAGTACGTCGTGGACGTCGGTGATAATAGCTTTCAGCGCCTGCCATAATGCCGGCCGGAGTAGGATAGAGGCACCACCACACTGTTCTAACCGGGGAAAAAAAAGAATCATCTCTACCACTTCGTAGGTAGACACCGACTCCCACGTGCATGAAATCGACTTCGGGCTCTTTTCCCTGTAACAACCGTGTCAATAGAGTCCATCCTGCTAGGCTTAAACATAGCTTCACCTCTCGGGGATGTTCTTCGATGAGCTGCAGTTCATGGTCATAGACGATGAGGATGACGTCAGGCGTGAGTTGGAAGAAGGCAAGCTCCGCTCCGTGCGCTGCCATAGTGGTGAATGACAAAACACCAACCAGGCAAATGTGTATATATCGATTCTTGCTCCTTCGTGAAAGTGCGTGATGACTCGTCCGTTAAAAAAAAAACAAAAAAACCCTCTAGTCCGTAGCCATACACGTTATAGGTGCGGCGCACCTCTCTCTATCCGTACCCGTAAGCGTTCCAGTTTTTATTCCACTCTCACCCTTGTCCGTCATGACTCGTGAGTAAAAAACCCCTAGACCGTAGCCGTACACGTTATAGGTTTTTTTTGCACCTCTCTCTATCCGTACCCCGTCACCGTTCTAATTTTTATTCCACCCGCCCCCTTGTCCGTGATGATTCGCGCTGTAATGTTATCTGCAATCATTTAACCTGGGAATTGTGAATTTTCGCGCAAAATAGACGGATTGTAAATTAACCCACGAAGGGTGGTCGCACGTGGGCCTTGACATCCATTAGCCACGTGTACATCGACTCTGATGTTATTAATACACGCAATCATTTAACTTCCGTGATGATTCGCGCTGTAATGTTATCTGCAATCATTTAACCTGGAAATTGTGAATTTTCGTGCAAAATAGGTGGGTTGTAAATTAACCCAGGAAGGGTGGTCGCACGTGGGCCTAGACATTCATCAGCCACGTGTACATCGACTCTCATGTTATTAATACACGCATTCATTTAACATGGAAATTTTCCACTCGACGAATTTCGTGCAAAATCACGGGATTCTGGCGTTAACCCAGGAAGGGTGGTCGATCCCACTATTGGCCAATGAGATGTCTATAAACAGAGCCAATGAAATGGCTATAAAAGAGCCAATCTGCTAGCCCTAAAAAAGAACCAATGAAGCCAGTATGAGCGAGGTTGAAACAGCCAATGAAAATGACCTGTATGTGAGTATAAAGCCAGCGGGGGCGTGGTGCGGGGCATTCCAAAACCTTTCACCGACGTGACAACACATAGAGCGATATTACAGAAAAAGAAGAAAACAACATGCGTGTGGTAAAGATGTCTGGGAGAATGGTACAAATACGACAGGAGATCACCCGGCGTCAGAGGAAGGCCATGATAACTGCCATAAAAGATTTCTGGTTTAAAGAATTTACAGCGTGGTGTCGGCAGAACAACGACCTATCGGGGAGGACAGCCGAGAATCTTCGGGCGCTGATAAACACGTCAAGAACAATAAGCGAAGAGGGCTGGTTGGTGTTGCTGCAAAACACGATGGAGGAAATGCACCCTCCCCCTCCTCCTCCTTCTCCTCGTCAACAACAACAACAGCAACAACAACAACAGCAACAACAACAACAACAAGAGCCCCCAGTCCAGCCGGAATTCGTCGATATTAGTGCCATACCACCCGCCAATTTCGTCGAAGACCTTCCCATTCATGTGGACGATGAACAACATCAACATCGGTTCCGGCTGGAGCCATACCGATATTTTTCAGTCAGTCAAATGGAGTAGACAGGAAAACTCCCCCTGAAGAAAACAGGGTCAACAAATTGACTCCAACGGCCCTTTTCAGGGCCAACCCATTGCTGTCGAAAGAGAGCTTCTAACTTGGCACAAATTCAAATCACAGGTCCTACATCATGCCCTCTTTATTCTATAGTATTAGCAAACTGCAACACCAAAAAAACAATCCCTGCCCGATTAACGGACCTTTTCAGGGCCAACCTCTTACTTCCAAACACACAGGTTTTTTTTTTTTTTCTCAGTGTTTTAGGGCTAACCCATGCAAAAATTTGGTGCAAAATGAGCGGCATGGTTGCAGATATTGTCACTGTCGTTGGCGACCCTGTGCGACATCAGTCTGTAAGTCTTGTTACTACTTTTACATCGGTAAAAGGAAGCCCGCCTTCTTTAACGTGTGATAAATATGTAAGTCTTGTTACTACTTTTACATCGGTAAAAGGAAGCCCACCTTCTTTAACGTGTGATAAATACACGTATCCTACCGGAATCTGTATGTCTTGTTACCGCTTTTACATCGGTAAAACGAAGCTCGCCTGCACCGTATGTTTATTACGATGAAAGTAAACGTACAGTGATCAAGGGAAAGTAACAAACAAATTTTCTCAGTGTTTTAGGGCTAACCCATGCAAAAATTTGGCGCAAAATGAGCGGCATGATTGCAGATAACATTACAGCCCGAATCATAACGGACTTTCACGGATAAGGGGGGAGGGGGGAGGGGGGAGGGACGGGTGGAATATAAAAAAAACTAGAACGGGTACGATACGATACGATACGATACGAATTTTATTACGATCAAAGTAAACGTACAGTGATCAAGGGGGAGTAACTCCCAACATAAACACTGGTACGGGTAGAGAGAGGTGCGCACCTATAACGTGTACGGCTACGGACTAGGTTTTTTTTACATTTTAACATGGCAAAATTTAGACTAGGTGAATTTGGTGTAAAATGAAGGCATTCTGTCGTCACCCAGAATGTATTGGGGTAATATTATAAAGAGTGGAATGGACTTTTAACGTGGAAATTGATGTGTTATTTACCTATTGTTACCTAGGTATGTGTGCGGGAGTTGGTGTTATTTTTTTATTTTTTTTTTTTATTTTGTGCTTTTTGAGTTTAGAAGTTTCCCCTTTCGGAAAGATGGGGTGGCCCTCAAAAGGGCCTTTGGAAGATGTAAGCCATTACATCGTTGGGGACAGGTGGGATTGTCTTCTCACAGTACACACAGGGCATGGCAACGCTATGAGTTCACACACACGGGGGTTGTAATCGTCCTCCGCAAGCTGTGGTAATCGGACGTGTCGGCGTATACAGGCTACACACAGGGCTTGATGCCCACACGGAAAAAGGGCGTACTTAGCGAAGTGATTACAGCATTCTACGCAGGGTAAATACTGGGCTGCTTGGCATTCGATGTTGGGTACCAGTCTTTTTTGTATTGCGGTAGCGTAGTGGATGACCTCTTCAATTTGTTCCTTTTGTTGTCCCCTTATGTTTCTGTCTCTTTTTTTGTATTTTCTTGCCTTGTCTCTTTTTTGGTATTTTCTTGCCTTGTCTCTTTTTTGTATTTTCTTGTGTCTTTCCTCTTCTTGTGCTCTTTTTCCCTTTTTCTTTCTCCTTCTCCTTCTTCTTCTTCTTCTTCTTCTTCTTCTTCTTCAGCTTGGAGGCTTTGTTGTTGTTTCAACATATCTTCTAGCACTCGGTCAATTTCGTCAAAACGTTTGTGGTAAGATCCGGTGTCGCTGCTGGGGGGTCACTAAGATGCGGTGTCACTCCTGGGAGATCACTAAGATCCGGTGTCGCTCCTGGGGGGTCACTAAGATGCGGTGTCGCTCCTGGGGGGTCTTGATTATGGACACCCTGTGATTGGTGTTTGTCTTGAAATAAATCTTCTATAATAGCATCCAGCCAAGGGTCCATATCGTTGTTCACGAGCAGTTGTAGTTCATCATTCATCATGAAGTCTGGTAACAGGTTATCAATATCCATGGTTTCACCTTCAGCCATGATGTAATTGTGAATGAATCAGTAAATACTGCGCACTATTTATAGTGTAACGCGCGGACGTGAGCGAAATCGTTCATAAAACTTTTGTGCTGAGCTCACGCTGGAAAAATATTTTGTGTTTCTTTTCCAATTTTAAACCGGTGTGATTTTGCAATAAATGCGAGTGCACGTATAAAATTTATTTCAAGTTGAACTGGGGCAACTGATGGTGTAGCATTTAAAAATTTAGAAGGGTAGCGGTAGACTAAGCCACTATTTTAATGATTTTATCGATTTTTACACCCGTAACGTTATGGTTAGGGTAGTGTAGAAAACCCGGTACACTGGAAATAAATCGGTTTTCCTGGATAAAAATACGTCAAGTATGTTCCTCACAGCCTTATAATGTCACCCTGAAAATTGCAGCTGGTTTATAGAAAGAAAACTAGGAAATTTTATCGTATCACACGGCTACGGTAACACAGCACTATACAGTGTGCAGACAAATGTGAGTACAGCTATGGGTGTCAAATGGGGTATGTTACCGTAGCCCCGTGTGATACGATAAAATTTCCTAGTTTTCTTTTCGATAAACATGCTGCAGTGAACTCACATTTATTGCAAAAAATGAGACCGGTTTAAAGTTGGGAAAATAAACACAAAACATTTTTAGCAGGTACCGCCATGTTGCATCCACTCACACGCCGCCATTTTGACCACACACACACACACGCCGCCATTTTGACCACACACACACACACGCCGCCATTTTGACCACACACACACACACGCCGCCACTTTGACCACACACACACACAGAACGCCTAGACTATAAATAACGCGTAGTATGTTGCCATTTATTCACAACTACAATCATGGGTACAAGACGAAGGCTATTCACCGATCCTAGAGAACACAGAGAGGTGATTACGAGTGAAGAACATAACGATGGAGTGACAATAATTACAAGCTTTGAGCAGGTTATTGCCGACGAAACGATGATACGGCGAAGTGAAGAACAACTCGAAGAGCTGAGGAGGGAGGCAATGGAAGAAGATGCGAGGTTGATGAGACGGCGAAGTCAAGAACAAGACGAGGAGATAAGGAGGGTGGCAATGGAAGAAGAAGATGAGGATGTAACTGATGAAGAACTCCCCGACCTAGAGTGGTTAAACAGTAACAGACCTCCAGCAAATACAACGGCTACCCAAACGCCAATTATAACAACGCCGGCTACCGAAACAACGCCGGCTACCGAAACAACAACAACAACAACAACAACAACAACACCACCAACATGCTCTTGGGCCGAGGTAACCCGCCTAAACGAACAGTTGAACCGCCTAAACGAAGAGTTGAACCACCTAAACGAACACGTGACCCACCAAAACGAACAGATTAATCACATGAGGGAAGACATGGGTCAAATGGACAGAGTGAAGTTTAAACTACAACAAGACCTAGATAAGGAAAACAGTAAATCAAACTGCAGCGTGTGTACAGACGACGAAAGCCTCTACGCCCTATTTCCGTGCGGGCATTTATGCCTATGTGAAGAATGCTGGGTGACGCTAACATGTATAGGGGACATGTGCCACTGCGCTGAAACGGACGAACAGCATTTAAAAATCAAGTGTCCCGTCTGTAGGAAGCAGGTGGCCGGGGTAAAGAGAATCTACCGCTCCTAAAACAAGTGTCGTAACACTTTTCCAAAGGCCCTTTTGAGGGCCACCCAATGTTTTCGAAAGAGAACTTCTAAACTCAAAGCACAAAAAAAAACACCAGCTCCCATCACCCCTATGAAAAAACCTAAGGTTTTCACCACAATAGACTCTTAATGTTGAAAATTTTTAATACAATTATCTTTTGCAAAAGAATGAACACTAACAGCCATTTTTTGAATTTTCTACTATTTTTATTAACACAAATAGAATGAACGTGTTCACCAGACTCTGGGTATTGAATTTTAATACAATTATACGGCGCTTCAATGCACATAGAATGAACATAAAATGAACATAGTGTAGGAATACGTGAGGAGAGAAGCCGTATTTTCAGCTTGAGCAAGACTGGCAGATGATAATGTCTGAATGTTCCAATGCAATAAGACTTGAAAATGTTCAATATTTATACAACAAGACAATAGAATGAACGTGTTCAACTCTGAGTATTGAATTTTTAATACAATTATACGCTATGAAGACGCTTCAATGAACGTGTAGGAATACGGTAAATGTTTTTCAACACCAGACTTGTTCAATAGTTATGCAACAAGACTTGTTTGAACTCATCATCGTCTTTCCGCCCCTGGTGCACGTAGATGTAGGTAGCAATCTGTTCACGTGGAATTCTGGGAGCGCAGGCAGCTTCCACTGCCAGGGCAATTTGCTCCTCGGTCACGCCCTGTAGTGCCTCAGTGATGAGCGCGTGTGAGGGTACACTATTGTCCACACACGTATGCATGTTTATCGGACTGTTGTTCCCACAGCCTGCACATGCTTCGATACGCAAGTGTCGAATGCGAGGTCTGACATGATCCAGGACTGTGTCGATGTACTTCTTACAAATATACTGTGTCACCTGGTCAGACAGGGCTTCATGAATTGTAGCTGTGAGACTCTGCAACTTCCGCCACGCCGTTATTTTCAAGGTGACACCCTGAGGACAAGGAACACGCTCTTGCGTATCTAATCTCATTTTCCATTTGCGGATATGCACCAGGAGCTGGTCGTTGAAATAGGCACAGCTGACAAAGATGTCGTCACCCACATACAATTTCGCTTCGTCACTTGGTCGCTTCGTCACTCCCCTGGTGGCGAATAACCGCATCGATGGCGTAATCAAGGGCTCTAGTTTTAGCCAGGTGTCGTACGTTAAGGCGATATGCCTAGCTGGTCTGTCGTTAAAGGCCGGTGCGTTAAAATGCACTTCTTCGTCTTTGACACTCACAGTTAAATAGGCTGAGAGCTCCCAAATGTTCGTGTGGGCTGCCTGGTAGGCCTGCTGGATAATGTTATTGATCTCCTGCACAGACATAGGAAGTTGCACCTCTTCTTCTTCTTTCACGGGCTCAGGCACTTGCTGGGGTACTGGCTGAAGCACTGGCTCAGGTATTTCTAAAGGTGTTAGTCGGGGCCGTTTGGGTCGTGCACCGCGTTTGGCAGGTACACCAGACGCTGGGTGCGTACGTTTGCTAGCTGTACGCTCTTCGGTGGTGTCCATGGCTAAGATATCATCATCTACAAGGGGGGTTTCAAGTAGATCTGCCAGTTCTTTATTTCCCGTCTTCTTCAGCGCCTCCACGAAGGCTAGAAATGCATAGGGGCCACGGCGCAGTAGACCGTCGATGAGGGCTCTGTTTCGTGCTGAAGTGGTTTTCTCAGCCATGATATCTTCGCGACCGCGTTTCAGGAGTATGTTTTCCTCCATAAGGAAATCACATAGTTCAGCCACATGCTGCATCTCATCAATGAGGCGAACACGGTACTTTTGAAGCATAACGAGGTCGGCTGACTGCATGACTATGGGCTCAGGCTGGTGAGTAACTGCTACGGTGTAATAGTCTGGTGAATTTGCACTGGTAAAATGAAAAAAAGTAAAAGGTTCTCCACAGCTCATACAAGCAGGCAAGCAGGCTGGCTGGCAGGCTGGCTAGAGGCAGGCTGGCTGGCAGGCAGGCTAGAGGTGAGGCAGGCAGGCAGGCAGTCAGGCTGGACAGGCAGGCAGGCAGGCAGGCAGGCAGGTCAGGCTGGTCAGGTCAGTCAGGCAGGTAGTGCAATGAATACACCCCACCGCTAAAAATCGTCTCCTTTTATACGTTTTTCTACAGTCCGCCATTTTGACCACACACACACACACGCCGCCATTTTGACCACACACACACACACGCCGCCATTTTGACCACACACACACACACGCCGCCATTTTGATCACACACACACACACGCCGCCATTTTTACCACACACACACACACACGCCGCCATTTTGACCACACACACACACACGCCTCCATTTTGACCACACACACACACACGCCGCCATTTGACCACACACACACACACGCCGCCATTTTGACCACACACACACACACACGCCGCCATTTTGACCACACACACACACACGCCGCCATTTTGACCACACACACACACGCCGCCATTTTGACCACACACACACACACGCCGCCATTTGACCACACACACACACGCCGCCATGACCACACACACACACACGCCGCCATTTTGACCACACACACACACGCCGCCATTTTGACCACACACACACACACGCCGCCATTTTGACCACACACACACACACGCCGCCATTTTGACCACACACACACACACACGCCGCCATTTTGACCACACACACACACACGCCGCCATTTTGACCACACACACACACACACGCCGCCATTTTGCACTCAGTGACCTTTCCTCCACATTTCCTCCACAAATGCACTCAGATTCAGGGGTCAATGCGCGCCAATTTCAACTTACACTACTACTAACCCTATCCCAAAGGGCGAATATCGGTCCCTGGCTTATCGGGGCCTACTGGGAGAGAGGTAGGGTGGGGGAGTGGGTGTATGTAAATTGAGGATTTGTCCCCGAAAATATAAGAAACGGAACACGAACTTTACCCCTAAAATAGGGGAAAACTCCTATCAACCACGTCTAGTGAGGCTTGTCGGAGCCTGCCAACAGAGGTAGGATGGGGGAGTGGGTGCATGTAAATTGAGGATTTGTCCCGAGAATATAAAAAGCGGAACACGGACTTTACCCCTACAATAGGGGAAAACTCCTATCAACCCTATCCAAAAGGTCGAATATCGGTCCCCGGGGCTTATCGCGACCTGCTGAGAGAAGTAGGGTGGGGGAGTGGGTGCATGTAAATTGAGGATTTGTCCCCGAAAATATAAGAAACGGAACACGAACTTTACCCCTAAAATAGGGGAAAACTCCTATCAACCACGTCTAGTGAGGCTTGTCGGAGCCTGCCAACAGAGGTAGGATGGGGGAGTGGGTGCATGTAAATTGAGGATTTGTCCCGAGAATATAAAAAGCGGAACACGGACTTTACCCCTACAATAGGGGGAAACTCCTATCAACCTTGTCCAAAAGTTCGAATATCGGTCCCCGGGCTTATCGAGGCCTGCTGAGAGAGATAGGGTAGGATTATAAGTGCTAAAATAACTCGATACAATGGTGTGTGTATAAAGACTGCTCATGGGCTCTATTTTATACCCGCTGTCTGTTTGTCACGAGCAACAACTGTCCTAACCTGAATTACACAGGAAACTACTGTAATATCCGTGGGGTTCCCACAGGTAAGTAGGATAAAGCCTATGCTGTATATAATATGTGCAGGTATCTCTCTGGTTAGTAGGACAGATATTGTGCAGGTCTCTCTCTGGTAAATATGGCAGATACTGTGAAAACCCCTCTGGTAAGGAAGGGAAACAACTTTGGTGATATGCGCAGTAAAGCACCCTCCAAGGGGAGATAACCCTACTTCTGATGTCTAGATAGGGCACAGCTCAGTGACCATGTTATCCACAATCCAAGTGCCTCCAGTTCAGTCGCTTAGCCTACCAAGGGAGATAATCCCTTGACATCGTCATTGTGTACCTCTCGTCTTGGTGTTAATAAATTCGACAATTCATATTCTGGTGCATTCACCCTTGTCATTCAATCATCACTCTACTGGAAAAATTGTCGGTGCGGGGACTCTTTCGGAGATCTGCTAACTCTGTCGGAGAAATTACGAGGTCGAGGATGCAGGTACATGCCCTTTGTCGTCTTGAAATTGGTATTATATTCATTTTTCAGCTATTCAAATAGCTGCATAAAACAACATTATGTATAAGGTATAGTATTGTATCTGAATCAGTGGACTGGAACTCGTGTTAGAGGAAATATCTTTGCCAGAAATTTACACACGCATAGCCACGTGTTGTGTTTGGTACAGTTTTCAATACATTTTTCATGAATAGGGAGACATTCTGAATTAACGTTTGCTTGAAAACACTGACCAGCGTCGGTATCTAACTCCCGTCATTAGCGTACAACAAACTTTATGTCAAATTTATCGATAAAACTGTCAATATAATTTTTTTAAACGAAACGTCCTCTAGTGGAAAACAACACCGACTTTGCGCGAAAAAAGTATGCTATCGAAATCTTCAGCCGTATGAGTTCTAAAGATGAAAGTTTCGATATGTCGATCTGTCGTAGGCCCTAGATGCTGCACTGTTATAAATTACCGTTATTTCACAGTAAATGTATGTTGGAGTTTACAGTACATTCAACCGTAAACACATTAATCTGTAAATTGAACTGTGATATTTCAGTTGACATCAACTGCAAAGGGTAAACTGCGCACACACGTAACATAAAATTCTGGTTTTCTCTGAAAGGAGAGTGATATATTTGCACACGAAACGCTCATTTCCAGGAAACATCCGACACCAGCGTTGTACGATACAGCATTCAGAGTACTATCAGAACACGCGCTGGGACGGACGCAGCGGCTAACTTTAATTTTCGGTCTATAGTACTGTTTGGTTTTGGTTTTATCCATCTTCACATTTCAAGCTAAATACTGGGATTTACGTGACTTGGATCGAGGTGTATCCTATACTATTCGTGTAATAATTGCACAGATTCGTTCGTGATTATTTACGAAGCTTGTGGTGATCGCATTTGTAAACACGAAGAGCAATGGCCATTTCGGCCTTCCAGTGACCCACGTTGCCGCGGAGCCGATAATTGTAGACAGTGGTGCCACTTAAATGTGTTGTTTAAAGAATGTTAAAACAACGTAATTGTAAATTACAGGGCTACCCAAATTTTACAGTTGAAAGCCTGTCAATAAACGGTAATTATAAAATAAGGTGCAACATTTTACAGTTCAAAGCCTGTTAAAAAACGGTAATTGTAAAATACGGTGCAACGTAATTTTACAGTTGAATGTACTGGCACCTTTTCTGCCAGTACATTTAACTGTGAATTTACGGTGTGATTTATAACAGTGTGGGCAAGAATACAAAATAGATGGAGCCGTATGGGCATAGTCGTAGCACTGATCTGTTGGGATATAGTTCACTTTCAATATATATTTAAGGCATTAGAATTTTCAAACATTCAAGGGCAGATTGAACCGTGAGTACACTTCAATTGTTTGATTTTCAGAAGAGTTTCGACAAAGATGAGAAGACAAGGGCGGATCCAGCCAAAATTCATAGGGTGGGGGTCGACTATCACAGCCCAGCAGGCGAGGGTCCAGGGGCCGCCTAGGCCCCGGAAGCTCCGGGGTCCTAGATCGCCGGAGATGCGTTCTGAGCGTTTTCCCGGAAATAAAACTGATCATAATGTATGCAGATTTATGGTTCTATTTTCACTATTTTCCCGCAATTATAAGCACGCATCGATATTGAAAAAATCGCACCTCATGACTTTCTAGTTACATACAAAACGATGGCATTTAGTTCATGGAAGGGAAACCAATATGCCTACCGATACGGTTCATTCACAAAAAGATAAAACAAGGAATCCTCACAGCCCAACAGGCGAGGGTACAGGGGCCGCCTATAGGCCCCGGAAGCTCTGAATTCCTAGATCTCCGGAGATGCGTTCTAAGCATTTTCCAGGAAATAAATTCAAACATAATGTATGCAGATTTATCTTTCTATTTTCACGTTTGTTTCTCATTTATAAGAACGCATCGATATTGAAACAAGCAGCCAGAGGATGCTAGGTCCCCCACCAAAATGGCAGCAATATTTATAAGCGCTGTCGGTTTCAGAAGATATTCATGAGGATGGCAACAGCTACTTCACAGGCGTAAGAAGCAGAGGGGTCTTTCCACCTTCCCAGGTTTGAGATCAACTCCGAATGGCTGACTGAATGTTGATTGCTACTGTAATATATTTTCTTTACCATGTAGCATGAAAATTATGTAACCGAAATGCAACCCCAAGAGACAACTCATGGCATATTATCTGCAAACTAAATTTGACAAGAATATGAAGGCATCCTCAACCTATTGCCCAGAAACCAAATTTAGACTTTGCCACAAGGAGTCACCACCTGTAGGTGCAAGCAGGCAAAACACAATCCCAAATGACATCTCATGTCATGGTATCGGCATATGAACTTTGAGACTCTGAAGAGGGGTCCTCAAGTTATTGCCGGTACTAGATGCCCACCGGTGTTCATGTTATTTGGGGCGGGTCACATATGAATACAAAATTTGAGAATAATCTGATGAGCAGTTGCCAAATTATTGCCCGGAAACAAATTTTTCCACCAGGAGACGCCACCTGTAGGCAGAAGCGGGAAAAATACAATCCCAAGGAACATGGTATCGTGGGGACATCTGCATACCAAATTTGAGAAGAATCCGATGAGGGTCCTCAAGTTATTGCCCAGAAACCAAATTTAGATTTTGACACCAGGTGACGCCACCTCTAGGCGCAAGTCAGTGAAATGCATTATCAAGCGACATCTTATGTCACGGTACATTCATACAAAATTTGAGAAGAATCCGATGATCAGTTCTCAAGTTATTACCCGGAAACGAATTTGTGATGTTGCCACCAGGTGGCGCCACCTGTGAGTGCAAGTGAGCGAAAGGCAATCACAAGCAACAGCTCCTGGCATGGTAAATGCATGCCAAATTTGAGAAGAATCCGATGAGCCGCAACGTTTCTCATGTTACCCAGAAAGGTACATATGTAGGATATTTCAAAGAAATTCGACCAAGTGTTTCTAAGTTATCACTTGCAGCATGGAATAATGGAATGAACTCTAGTGGCGCCACCTCCGGGTGGATTTTGCTGAAACGCATCACCAACGGTGTTTTGTCGCAGGGAATGCATTTACCAAATTTCGAAGAAATCCGGCAAATTGTTCGAAAGTTATCGCTCGCGAAGGATATGAACAAACATGAACGGACATGCATTAAAGATTGGAACAAGACCCAGTGGCGCCACCTACAGGCGGATCTTGCTGAAACGTAATACCAGCGACGTCTTGTCGCAAAGAATGCAGATGCCAAATTTCGGAGGAATCCGACAAAGCATTTAGGAGTTATCGCTTACGCAGTATTTGCACGGACATGCACTAAATATTGGAACAAGACCCAGTGGCGCCACCTACAGGCGGATCTTGCTGAAACGTAATACCAACAGACGTGTTGTCGCAAAGAATGCAGATGCCAAATTTCGGAGGAATCCGACAAAGCATTTAGGAGTTATCGCTTATGAAGCATTTGCACGAACATCCACGGACATGCACTAAAGATTGGAACAAGACCCAGTGGCGCCACCTACAGGCGGATCTTGCTGAAACGTAATACCAACAGACGTCTTGTCGCAAAGAATGCAGATGCCAAATTTCGGAGGAATCCGACAAAGCATTTAGGAGATATCGCTTACGAAGTATTTGCACGGACATGCACGGACATGCACTAAAGATTGGAACAAGACCCAGTGGCGCCACCTACAGGCGGATCTTGCTGAAACGTAATACCAAGAGACGTCTTGTCGCAAAGAATGCAGATGCCAAATTTCGGAGGAATCCGACAAAGTATTTAGAAGTTATTGCTTACGAAGTATTTGCACGGACATGTCCGTGCATGCACGGACACATAGAAGCAAGACCCCAGTGGCGCCACCTACAGGCGGATCTTGCTGAAACGTAATACCAAGAGACGTCTTGTCGCAAAGAATGCAGATGCCAAATTTCGGAGGAATCCGACAAAGCATTTAGAAGTTATTGCTTACGAAGTATTTGCACGGACATGTCCGTGCATGACGGACACATAGAAGCAAGACCCCAGTGGCGCCACCTACAGGCGATCTTGCTGAAACGTAATACCAAGAGACGTCTTGTCGCAAAGAATGCAGATGCCAAATTTCGGAGGAATCCGACAAAGCATTTAGAAGTTATTGCTTACGAAGTATTTGCACGGACATGTCCGTGCATGCACGGACACATAGAAGCAAGAACCATTTTAAAGTCCCCGGCCGCGTTGCGGCGGGGGACAAAAATCATACTTCATGCCTGAATCCATTTGACTTTCTAGTTATATTTAACAGATAAAAAAACGATGACCTTTACATCATGGAACATTAGAACCAATATAATGATACCATTACACAAAGCTAAAATAAGCGATCCTCACAGCCTGACAGGCGAGGGTCCAGGGGCCGCCTAGGCCCCGGAAGCTCCGGGATTCCAGGTTTCGGGAGATGCGTTTTACCGGAAGTAAATCTGAACACAATGTTTCGCATAAACACGCATCTATATTGAAGAATATGCCTAACACCATTTGACTCCCTGGTTTAACACAAACAAAACAGGCCTATAACACACCACTACACGTGGTGTGCTCGCGGCGATAATATCTGATTTTAGATACATATTGAACCTCTAACTTAAATAGTACACTCACAAACTACATGAATAGATGATGGTCTGTTTAATACACATATAGATAGTCTAATTACATAATCCACATTCATTTAATTTACATATCATTTCAAGACATTATTTCCACGTGGAATCCCAGGGTTCGCTGATCCCTCCAAAAAATATTTGTTTTTTAGGTTTCATGGGGTGGGGTGGGGGGGGTCCGGACCCCCCTGACCCGGAAGCTTCGGTTAAATCCCCAGAATCCATACCTCAAATATTGTCTCGAGGTAACTGATAGTCCACAAATATCGGAGGATATCCAGCTTAAAGGGAATAACCCTACTTCACATTATATAAATCTATGGAATATGAGCTTTGTATTATTAGATGTCGAATTTTGTCCACAAAAACACGTTCAAGGGAGTAGAGAACGTTCATTTCCATGCGCTAATGGAGCAATGACCTGGCGATTTGTCGAACTTTTCACGAGCTGAATTTTTCAACTATTATTTGATCTAAACTGATTTTATTTGCTGCATGGCGCGATAACCCCCTTGATCGTCATCTGCGGAGTCAAAACAAACACAGATATTGACATCAGAGTTCATAACAATCCGATGGGGTTTGCTCAGATATGGGCATATTCGGAGAGGTCATGGGTTACGATTGTGATTCGAAAATTCTAATTATAACACTGCCAGAATGATCAGGGTTCACTCGCAATATGTCATGATAACTCCCCATAATGATAATAGTCAGCTGTTGTGACTCCCCATAATAGTCAGCTGTTGTAAAGACCGTCGGTACCTGTTAATATTATGATTAATTAGACTATAGTGGTTTATGAATGCGAGCAGGGTGGGGTTTTTTTTTGATAGTACTCACTGTTCAACGATGTCGGAAAAAATAATTTCGGTGTTGCTCCGTTTCAGCCTGTTTCTGCGTGACAACGAATAAGTCAAGCCTTTTATTCCACGCATTACAGAATAAAGGAAACCTTTATTTTTGACGATTGTGTATGTTTGAAAATTGGACGATACAAAGCAAACTTAGCTGAATATTAATTTAACCCAATTTTCCCAGCAGAGTTCGGTTCCCGTTTTGGTCAATATTTGTTTCCGTTGATTAAGGCAGCGTAGAGTCCGTTGCGAAGACGGGGAATTTTAATCATGATTTCGAATAGAAATCCATTCGAAAAACGATACAGCCAATGACAGTTCAATAGCTTCCATGAAACACTATTCAATACGCCTCAAAAATGCCAGAGATGCATACATTTCAATGAAAATATCTTTGTCTAAGTGCAGATTTATCGCAACAACAACGACTTGACGATATCACTAGGAAATTTCGGCGCAGTGTACAGACCTTATTTGACAATACATGCTCTGTGTTCAAAATGAGATTGGTGAATAATCTAACTGATTGTTTGATAGACTTTCAGTACCAACCTTCCCTTCCTTAAATTTAACTCAGTTGGCCCGTGAAGACCGACGGTGCCACTTGGAGAAAGTATCCCCGCCGCCTCGACATCGTGTTTTCTCCCACAGAGTTAGTTTCATCTCCCGAAGAGTCCCAGCACCGACTACTTTTCCAGTAGAGTGATGATAGAATAACAAGGGTGGCATTGAGTTCCTTTTATTATTTCCAATCATCTTCTATGATATATACCCAGAAGCCCTGATCTAAATATTGGGTCATACTAGCAGATTCTCAGAGTGATGGTAGGTGTATAGGCCTTTCATATATATTGCATTAGAGGCATAAATAAGACAGCATAATATGATATTCCATCATCCTAATTGAATATGGATTTAACCTCGTATTAAATTCCAATATATCGGCATATCCATATATGCTCACATGTATTTTGCCTGTATTATGGGAGCATTAACCTCGTATTAAATTCTATTTTATCAGCCTATCCAAACATGCTTACATGAATTTGCCTCTATTATGGGCCGAAAAGAGGTTCCCAGGTTAATGTATGGGAACAGTGAGTTGTTCACTGGTCTGGCACACCAGCCATTGTGTCGAAGCCTTGCTCTGAGTATCACGTGACTATTCTCATGAGTTAAATCATCATTTATTACATAACTACACAGGAGCCCAGGGTGCATTTTGCAGGCCTTGTGGGCTTTTTGTCTCAGGATTAGTTTGCCAAAATACTGCCTCTAAGGCATGCAGGATAAACTAAAAGCACCCCGGCCTCCCGTGCAACGAGCTGACAAATCGTAATGGCTGAAGTCATACAGTAGCAAATCGGGGCAGGTACCCTTCTTCTAGCTATGTTCATGCAACGCACAATTATTTTCCTGCATAAGCAAAGGCATAGTAATTAACTACAATAAACAAGCTAATTAATAATAATAAAGTTTATACATACTCTAGGTCGATTTAGTTCAGAAATAACATCAGAAAAGTTTCCTCAGACTCCTGCCAACGAAAATCTCCAGCAGACGACGTGCGTAGGATTTTGACAACAAATGCGCAGAGTGGACAGACATTTTTATTCCGGTGGCAAATTTTGACTTTGTTTTTCTGGGGTTTTTTTTGCTGACTTTGTGGTACAACTCAGGCCCCATAGTGTGGTTGGAAGGAATATTGGCCACTATTATGTGTTCCGAGTGTGTGGTGGACCGTTTCTGAGGTTGTTTCGACAGAAAAATTGTCATTTTCTAGTACCTGACTTTTCTGCCGACAGGCCGCCATTTTGGTCCGGTGTCGGAATATGGTCCACTCATCATGATTGCGTTCCACCATTTTGTTAACATGCCAGAACTCAAAGAACTGTATACGGATGACAGTAGTATTACCACCACTACCCAACATATCATTTATTATCAATGAACTGCTTGAGCAGTCCACGTGATTCAGTAATTCATTATTATCAACATGTACCTGAGCTATTGACTAAGATAACTCTATTTACCAATATTGATTGGCCTGCAGTGCATAGGTGCCAGCGATCAGTATCATTACGATCCAGCAAACTAATTACTATCAATTAATAACTCGAACAGTGACTATGATCCAGCAAACCAACTATTATCAATCAAGTACCTGAGATTTTGATTAGGAGATAATTCTATTTCCAACATTGCCAATTGACTTTATTAGCAGACACGTGGCTTACTGCCATTAGCAACAGGATTTCAGAATTCAGTAACGAACGATGGCTACTCGTGGCAAGAGCAGCAGTACTAGAACGGGTAGAACTGGTAGTTGTTCCAGGAGGGACAAATCGATGGAAAGTGGTGGAGACGCGGTCAAGACCTTTAATTGTTTGACGTGCAAGACCCATTTGAAAGACGACTCCAAAGGAATCGAATGTGATATTTGTGCCAAATGGGGAGTGTTTGAGATGTTGTAAGATGCCCGAGTCCCTGTACGACCAGTTATCTTCCCTCGAAAGTTTGTCATGGGTCTGTGCTGGTTGTAAAGGCCATTTACCAGTTTTATCCAGTATTAATAATAAGCTAGATTACAACACATATAAGGGAAAAGATGGCCTAATGGCAAATCAGCCCACAATGAGTGAGTGTATTGACAATCTCGACCACAAAATAGCAGATGCAGTGAGTACGGCTATAAATAAACTCAAGCCTGTTGTGAAGACCAGTTTGACTGGATTTCAACAAGAAATTGTTCGCCGTGTAAATGAACTTGAGGCTACATGTAAGACCTCGAAACCTGGCACCTCTAAAACCGAGGTACAGGGTTTGATTAGGGAGGAACTTGACCGAGCTGCAAGGCGGGATAACATAATGGTTTATAACCTGCAGGAGAGCGAAGCTGAAGACTCGAAATCCCAGAGGACGGATGATCTGATAAAATTTCAGGAAGTGTTTGCAAAGACCATAGATGTTATTGATGCCAACGTGAACAGAACCCGTAGACTTGGAGAGAAGGGAGAGAAGCCTCGGCCTCTCTGTGTGACTCTTAATGATAGGGCAACTCGGCGACAGATTCTAGATAATAGGGACAAAGTAGGTAATGACTTGGATTTTCCTGGTTTGGCAGTAGCACCTGATTATACATATAAGCAGCGAATGGAACGGAAGGAGTTGTACCGTGAACTAGTGAGGAGAAGGGAGGGAGGGAAAGAAAATCTGGTGAACAAGATGGGTGAAATAGTCCAAATAACGCCTCGCCCCCGAACTCCTAGCAGGACAGGGGATGCTCATAATGTAAATAATTTTGCACCCAGCACAGCACCCACTGTAAATAATTCCCATGTTTCCAGCACTGTTCGTTGAAGTTTATTTATACAAAAGCTGATTGCCTAACTAATAAGCGCGACGAGCTTGAAGCATGTGTACACCGTTACTCACCAGATGTGATTGCAATTACGGAGGCACTGCCAAAGTTCTCTTTCCACGAGCCTGCGAGCCTACAGAGGCCATCTTTACGTTGGACCAGTTTGAGTTGTTCTCCAATTTTGATAGGCCTACGTGTAAGAGAGGAGTCTTCATCTATGTTAGGAACTCTGTTCGTGCTTCAGTTATCACTCAGTTTTCTGACAGTGAATTCAAGGAGTCTCTTTGGTTATCAATTAAGTCAAGAATAATGAAGTGTTAACTTTTGGATGATGAGCAATGATAAGCTTTGTGATCTCGTGTCCACTGTGGCTGGTACTAGACCCATACACCTGGTTATATGTGCGGACTTTATCATGTCTAAGTCTGACTGGAGATGTCTAGCGACTAGTAACGTCCACGAGCAAACCATTCTGGATTGCATTATCTACCACTTACTTTCTCAGCTGGTGGTCAAACCTACACGATTTCGGGGTGGAACCGAGTCTAACCTAATGGACTTGATTTTGACAAACGAGGAGGACCTAATAGACGAGATATATGGCAAGCCAAAGTGCTTTTTATTCCGAATTTCCGATATCGGGAATTCAATTCCCGATATCGGAAATTCTAATTTCCGATATCGGAAATTGCAATTCCCGATATCGGAAATAGAATTTCCGATATCGGGAGTTAGAATTTCCGATATCGGAAATTCAGTGACAATTGGGAATTCAATTTCCGTTATCGGAAATAGAATTTCCCATATCGGAAATCGTCACCGAATTTCCGATATCGGAAATGAAAGCCTGAAAGCTTTACAAAACCTAGGGGTGCATTCCACACCTAAATCTGAATCTGAATCTGAAACCTAAATGATGTGCGGCTAAAAACAGGCATGGGTTCGGATCTTCGACCATAAATAGATGTAAAATCTTTAACAAAAACCTTGTAAACGTATATATTTTCTAAATGGGCACACTCGTGCCATTATTTCAGGGGACTTGTGAGCTATTGAAATTGAAAAGGGAAGACGTGCAATCCTCCTTAGCCCTTCTTCAACTTTTCTGAAAAACATGAAATGATTTTCTTTTATGTATGTTAAAGTGTTTCCCGTCCAAAGGACAATTTAATATGGCGAAAAAAATAGGGGGTCGACCTACTCGTTTTTTGTAAAATTGTATCGCCATAGAGGAATCATGATTTTCGCTTCCAGAAAAAGTGCGGATTTTGGTCCTCCAGATATTCAATTCCGGACACGATTAACTCTGTAGTGGCGAGTGGGTGCGATCAACAAGCAATTGTTATATCCTCGTTTGGAGAAATGGTTACGTTCAGCAGCGTGATACTATAGATATCAGTTAGTAGAAAGGTAAGAAGAATTACCTTGCTGTCAAAATCGAGCGATCTTCCTTATTATAAAATTAGGGAGGGACCACTTTGTACGAAACCGTGGCAAGTGTGGAGTGCACCCTAGAGTTGCAATTCCCGATATCGGAAATTCAATGACAATTTCCGATATCGGGAATTGCATTTCCGATATCGGAAATTGAATTTCCGATATCGGGAATTGAATTTCCGATATCGGGAATTCAATTTCCGATATCGGGAATTGTCTCCGAATTTCCGATATCGGAAATTGCAATTCCCGATATCGGAAATTCAATTTCCGATATTGAAAATTCTAATTTCCGATATCGGGAATTGCAATTTCCGTTATCGGAAATTGAATTTCCGATATCGAGAATTCAATTTTCGATATCGGAAATTGAAGGTCATGAATTTCCGATATCGGAAATTTTAATTCCGATATCGGGAATTCAATTCCCGATAACGGAATTTCTCGAATAAAAAGCACTTTGGCTTGCCATAGAGATAGCTCACGATTCACCATTGGGTGCAAGTGATCACTATGTTCTATATATGCTTCGACATGTCGGAGAAGTCCTTCCAGGTAATAGCACTGGCTGTTAGGTATCTTGTTACTCATGTTTTCACTTTGTATTACTATTTCTTGTAGTACACTGAACTATTGTGTGTTTGATATGGTTTCTCGGCCATAACCAATGTGAATTGTGTTAGTGCCAATAAAGAATTGAATTGAATTGAATTGTCGGTGGGAGTGAACAATGATAGCATTCGCCAGTATTGGTCTTATAACCGGGCAGATTATGACGCTTTCAGAAATGACTTGGAATCAATTGATTGGGAACACAGTCTGCAGGAACTGAACGTTGTGGACTCCTGGGCTATCATTAAGAGCATTATATTGTTAGCTGTGGATACGTATGTGCCCAGAAGGAAATTGTCAAATAAACCACGATCGGTATGGGTCACTCCGGACTTGAGGAAGCTTACTTTCCGTAAACACCAGGCATCGGAAAAATATGCTCATTCTCACCGTCCTGGTGATTTTAACGAATTCAAGAGAATCCGAAATCAGGTTACCAGCAGCCTGCGCAAAGAGCGTCGGATTTATGAGCAGCAGTTGGCTCGTGACCTTAAAGCTAATCCTAAACGCTTTTGGAACTATATTCGTAGTAAAAGCAGTGTTAGGAAGTCGGTAGGCGACTTGCGCGATGGTGATGGAAGGTTGACGTCTGACCCATTTCAGAAGGCTTCAATCTTGAATGACCAGTATGTGAAAGTGTTCACCCGTGAGGGTAGTGGTCCAGTTCCGCAAGCCCAAATTAGAAATGTGGAACACGTATTAAGTGAAGTGAATTTCACATTAGAGGATATATTATTCAAAATCGACAAGTTGAAAATTGGTAAATCCCTTGGGCCAGACGGCCTTCATCCCCGTATCATCAAAGAGTGCAGATCTCAGTTGGCGATTCCTCTACAGATCTTGTTTAGCAAATCATTGTTGGCTGGGATTGCTCCAGTGGGTTGGAAAAGTGCTGTAATGTCACCTATATTCAAAAAGGGAAGCAAGTCTGATCCTGCAAATTACCGCCCAGTTAGTCTTACGTCTATCTGGTGCAAGTTGATGGAGGCCATTTTTCGCGACCATATTATGGAGCACCTTAAACACAGCAACTTGCTGTCCGATAACCAGTTCGGATTTCGCTCTCAAAGATCGTCTTCGCTCCAGCTGTTAAGGGCGCTCGAAAGGTGGACCAAGGCACTCGACGAGGGTTGTGCCGTGGATATTGTATACCTGGACTATTGTAAGGCATTTGATACAGTCCCATACAAACGTTTGATAGTCAAACTGCAGGCTTACGGCATATAGGGAAGTTTGTTATGCTGGATTAGTGATTTCTTGAGCGACAGACAGCAGCGAGTTATTGTTGACGGTGTCCTGTCAGAACCAGCTGATGTTATCAGCGGTGTGCCACAAGGTAGTGTACTTGGGCCAAGCCTATTTTTAGTGTACATCGATGACATTCCAGAGGAGCCTCCAATATCAACGGATTTGTTTGCAGACGACACCAAATGTCCAGTGCCCCTCATCCAGCCTCAAGATAGTCACTATTTACAAGCTGACTTGGACAGTGAGCAAGAATGGTCTGACATATGACTCTTACAATTTAGCCCAATTAAATGCAAGGTGTTGCGCTTAGGGCACAGACTTGAACGTGCAGAGTATATTCTGGGTTCGGCGAATGCTAGGACCACACTCGCTTCAGTGGATCAAGAAAAGGATTTAGGAGCGATTTTCGAGTCAAGTTTGAAATTTGATCTTCACATAGCTGATTGCGCCAAGAAAAGCAAATCGGATGCTTGGACTGATCGGGCACCATTTCCGCGATTTGGATTCTGTCAGTTTCACCCTTCTCTACAAGTCCCTGGTGCGCCCTCATTTGGAGTATTCCAGCCCAGTCTGGAATCCATATCTAGTGAAGCACATTAGGTTACTGGAGGGGGTCCAGCGCAGAGCAACCAGGATGATCCATGATCTTCAGGATTTACAGTATCCAGACAGATTTAGGAAGCTTAATTGGCCTTCCAACTTTAGAGTACAGAAGACTTCGTCAGGACATGATCCAGACATTTAAGTTTCTCAGGCATTTCGACAACATTGATCCAGAAACATTTTTTGTGAGACTAACGCTGCCAACCAGAGGCCATGACTTGAAGTTATTTAAACCCCGTGCACGCCTTAATGTTCGCAAGTATATATACTTCTTTAGCCACCGAGTTGTGTCAAACTGGAACAGTCTCCTCCAGAGCATAGTGAATGCTCGTTCTATCAACGCCTTCAAATCTGAACTCAACGTCACATGGAAAAACCATGCACTGAAATTTGTACCATCATGCATGTAAGGGTCACCGGTCCACTCCCCCACACCCTGCGCATACATAGATGACGAGTCTAACAAATATTTTATGCTTTCCTAATGACCCTAGGATGAGGTAAATTCAGGTAAAAAGAAAAAAAATAGTCCGATGAGAAATTATTATTCTAAATTCACACGAGTCATTCTAGTTCATAAAAGTTATGTCTAAAATCTAATTATCAATATCAATTTCTGTCCACATCGTGACACATTTCTGGTACCCCGGTACTCTCTAAATGTTAAATGACCCTTGCAAGATAGCAACAATGAAACAGAGCTTCTGGGCAACACGTAAGTCAAACTAATTTACAATTGC
Organism: Hanleya hanleyi; assembly: GCA_036873755.1. Taxonomy (NCBI): domain Eukaryota; kingdom Metazoa; phylum Mollusca; class Polyplacophora; order Lepidopleurida; family Hanleyidae; genus Hanleya; species Hanleya hanleyi. Next base: position 23,475 of record JAVTVY010051753.1, read on the forward strand.
GTGTTAATATAAACTATACACATTTATAAGAATGACACATCTGCGTGCTGCGTGGAGCGATCAGCTGTTCAGGAAACAAAGTTTGACACTGCACATATATGACACTCACTCCAAACAGACATACCACGTATACTAAAAAGTACTCCGTGTGAGTGTCGTTAAGTGCACACATATAGCAAACTTTTCAAAATGATACATGTATACTAAAAAGTACTCCATGTGTACAGTATTACACTACTATATCAGCACTTCCAAGTAATCCTGTCAACATCCATGTGTCCTCTTGTCTCCATATTTATTGAAATTTCCATAAAGTTTCTTGGCCCATAACCGGCCATCGTATAGGCCTAAAAAGTAAATGAAGAATGCACAGGAAATGACAACTCCAGTACTCTCAAGTAACTCTGATAACAGGGCTCCATGTTCCTTCTTGTCTGCATATTTATTGAAAATCGTGCTTTAGTATCATAGTTTCTCAATACTTTATCTCAGAAGGAAGCAAAGTAAGAAATGAAAACTTGGGTCTTCAATTTAATTCAGGAAAAAAAACCATTCTCTCACAGGGATGTAGAATAAAACGAAGATTTTTACAAACTGGTGTGACCGCTATCAACAGACCTTTGGCTATCTGAACAGTCCAGTTGTACAACACCACCGGTTTTTCAGTCAAAAGCCAGAGACACTTTCAAAATTACTACACTGAACATTATTGATTGGGAACTTTCAGTCAACGATAATTTATGGGTTTATAGGCAATTCTGCCTCGACACTTCGTTGATATAATGCTATGATAAAGGTACCAGACCACTATTAAAAATAGTGCCGATCCGTTAATCCCCTTTAGGCAACCTCTGCCAGAGAAGTGAATTGTTTTCAATATTTTTTCCAGTCTCTGTTGCGAGGAATAATTGAAGGCCAGTGGTGGGTGATTGGAGTATGATATGTGTTTGGTTCCGCTGTGAGTTTGATTTTAACTTAAGGCCTAATAAGAAGTTGCTAAGAGGGACTATTTGAGTGCCTGTGCACCGCTTTCTGAAAGCAGAGAAAAAAGCCAAAATTGTGACGTCATTTGTACGAGCGCGCATAGCTCGAAATTTCGATGGGCGACCCCCGTCAAGAAGCCTGTCTGGTTGTAGCACTTGAATAAAGGTACTTCTTGCCGAAATATGGGAGTTTAGACTTAATTAATCAATCGGGGAGATGCAATTACGTTAGCAGCTTTTAACATTGCCGTCAATGTAAATTTTAATAGTGGTCTGGACCCTAAAGGGTAACGACGAAATATGGTCGTGGAAGCACGTGGCTATGTTTACACATAAACTGGTGACTACATGTAGCGGCGCTAGCCTATAGCATTGGGCCCTGCTTTGTTAATACCTACAGGGCTCGGACCACTATTAAATTTACATTGACGGCCATGTTAACGAAACTGCACCTGGCTGATTTATTAATTATTTTTGGACTTCCATCTCCTGGCAGTTTGTAGTTCCATTCAAGTCCTGCATCGCCATCTACTTCTTGGCGGGGGTCGCCCATCAAAATTTCGAACCAGAGCGTCCTGTTGGCAAGCACTGTACTTCCGGCGAATAACTTACCTCCAAAAAAGCAGAGTCTACGCACCTGCATATAGTGCCTCAGACTGGCATGAATTATGCAGTGAATTCAAAATAAAAGTCACAACTCAAAAGGGCACTTGTCATGCTTAATGTTGGCCATGCAAGCCCTTGTCTCATTATCAAAAGGAAGCTGGGGAAAAAATCAGCACAAAAACTTGTCCTCTATGGCAGAGGTTATTTAGAGGGGTTAACGGCTAGGGACTTTTTTTTAGTGGTCCGAGCCCTACTAGACACATTAAATTCAACCAATCCAAATGACATTTGGGAGGCATGTGACCTGTCCACTTACCATTTCATGTTAGCCTATCTGAGCTACTTCCATCAAATATGTTTCGGAATATGAACCATTAACTACATCTACCCCCATCTTTCTTCACAATACACATGTATTCACTATAGTGTGAGGTGCCTTATGGCATTGCCTAAACCAAGAAAACTCCTGTCACTGAGGAGCTGATCAGTCTCAAAATGGATTCTGCATACATCTGTGAATCCTATACCTAAATAGAAATATCCCTAAACTGTTTCTGGATTTTTCAATAAATTTTTAAAAAAGATGCAAAAAAAATTCAGATTTTGGGGATTTTTATGGTAAATATGATATTTCAGTGGAAAAACTAAAAATGTGTACCTGTCAAATTCTGGTCTGTATGAAAGGGGGACATCTAATACACAAATAAATGCCAGGCAGTGGCAAAAAAAATAAATAGCAAGACCCTGATGTCACTTCTGCATACCATAATACACATAATCATGTGTATCCATTAGGGTGATACGTGCAATACATTACTGTGATCAGCCTATGATTAAAGGTGTCAGATCAATTGACACACACTTTTGTCATAGAGACAGATAGTATATAAACTTTACCAATTACATGGCTATCTCATCACATCTCTAAAACATCACCAGATCAGCATGCGAAACTCGAAGAAACGGAAGCGAGTTAAGAAAGGAAAGCGAGGGAGCTTGGTCACCCGGTTCAAATTGGGTCATAAATTACTTCCCCAAAAAGTCTGCCATGCACAGGAGACACTCTCAACTTCAGGCATCATAAAAAACTCTGAAGAGGTGGAAACAACTAAACAGAATGAGCCAAAATCAGCATGGCACCCCAGGTATGACAGAGAGGAATTCAGCAAAGTCACCAGAGTTGGTTATGATGGATGAGGAAGGAAGGTCTGGGAAGGCAAAACTATTACATCCGAAGGAGTCGAAGAAGCCGGATTTAGCAGAAAAGTATGCAAAAGGCTCCAGCAGAGCAGGGGAGGATAGGTCTGAGACTGTTGCATGCTGGGAAACTGCAAGATATGTGAAATAAGGCAAAACAGGACCACGTCACCATTACACCTACCTGCCCACTTCCACAATTTGCCGTCAGTGAGGTGAAAAGAGGATTATGCTGGAAACAAACTTATGCAGGGGACATAACTGAAATAGTACAAAGACTACCTAAGGTATTGGAGTGAGTGAGTGAGTGAGTGAATAGGGTTTAACGTCGCTTTCAACATTAAGGTGTTGGATGCAACAATTGACTGTTATAATGGAAACTGTGGAAGTTGTAGAAGGCATGCTATAGTTTGTGGTGGAGGGTTAATACTAGTTGGTGGAAGAAATCTAGAAGTCTGAGTGCAAACAACATCAAGTGGTTAAATTTGGATGACAATGACAGAATACTGGTGCGAAAAATATTGAATATGAAATTGCATGCAGCAGCCAGCCCTTGAAACCAAATTTCAAACACATGTAAGTCAGAAGGGACAAACAGGGCATTCTG
>JAVTVY010051754.1:0-25525 GCA_036873755.1 Hanleya hanleyi
GGAAACTTTTGCCTGGGTCTTCCCCTTCTTAACGCAGTCTATAGCGGACAACTTTTCTTGAACAGAGAATGCTTTTCGTTTTCTTACGTTGGCTGACATCGTAAAGATACTGTTTGATTTCTGATTAAATTTTTATTGTATATAAAGGTTTTTGAAGAGACATGTTAGAACATGTACCGTGATACAAAATAACGTAAAACAATAGGGGATTATTGAGGTGCGAAATGCGGCTTGCTTTATCAGGGCCTCGCTCTGCAGGGTCAAAGTGCGCGGAGTTCAAGATGCCACTTCCTGTTCCCGCGAACAACTGGACTCATTTTCTGTGTTCATAATCCGAGTAATTAACACAGAGATGATAATTAAACGTGTTATAAGCATCAAGGATTCCTGCCAGGACAACAAGTTAGGCTTTTATTCAAGGCCAAGCGTTCACAGTATACAATTTATCAGCACCACGTGCGCCAGTCGCCCGTAAACAATCTTTACGGGAAATTATTTTTACACAATATTTTTAAAATCACCACAAACATCGTTGTTATATGTAAGCCACTCAGCCATTCATTCAACTTTATTCAAAGGTAAAACTTTGCATTCATTCATTATTATTTGTGAATAAAAAACCTTCCCATGTATTTTTTCACCAACAAGAGTGCAAAAATATTTTTTTTTTTTTTTTTTACGAGTGCAAATTAGGCAAAAAAATCGGGGGACACATTCAGTACCGTGTTAAACTGAAACGCGCGCTATAAAGGGCCGTGGTATAGTGAGGGAGAAGTGTAATTAATATATTAGTCATGCAAAGTCGGTCGCTATTAGTCCAGTATGTGCGAGAGAACAAATGTGAATAAAGGTGTGAACAGCAGCTACAGGCATTAATAGCCGTGTCGGTTCCCTTTAACGATTGTCAATATTTTCTATTGGCAGCAAAATTACTAAAAATATCCTTACCTCCCAATCTCCATAGCATGTAACTTTTTATCCTGATTAAAGTGACAAAACAGGAAACAGAAATTAATCACATAAATTCAGAATAATCATCAAAATCCAGACTATGAAGAACTATTCCTGCTGGTTCAACTATTTTGGGGTGTCTGTTGATATGGCAGTTGTGTGAAAACAGTGGTACTGACTGTGGTAGTCATTAACTTTTTACATAATTTATATGACAAGCCAATGTCTGTTCATCTCCTAGGTGATCATAAACAACTATACCGGTACAAGAAAACAAGTTTACAAAACTATATACAGGAATGTTTGTTTCACGTACATGTACATGCACTATTTAGTTCTTTTTGTTGTATGCAGACTTCAGGCGAATAAAAATGTGAACAGAGAGTGGTAACTGAACGGCTGAGTAGTGTGGTTTACAGAATTAATAGCATAAGTGTCAACAGTGACTTATAGAGAGAAGAGTAACAAACATATCGTTATAATAATAACAAAATATAAGTATATAAATGACATTATACCAACTGGTGTATGATGATCGGCAGCTTGTATTGAGGTTATAAGACAGACATAAACAGTCTATCTTACCAGTCTTAGACAGTCAAAAGATGTGTGCAAAATATAAATGATTGGCCAGAGGTAAAGTTCTCCAGGAACTGTTAGAGGACTCATGAGACTGGACAAAATAAGCTAATTGTCATGTGAGCATGTCCGTAAGTACTAGACAGATATATTGTACCTCTCTGAGATACCTTGCCCAGGGTTGCCACAGCACACACAAAGTAGATAAGTCATGAAATAGTTAGAGGAGAAAATTCCTTACTTTTTCATGAACTTAACTTGAAAATTGGGTGCGAACATGGATTGGTTTAAGGTATATTTATCATCTACCTACATGTACAGCAGCGTTGAATTGATCTATACGTGTCAAACAATGCACCCAGAGCGATATCAGCCCAATATATAGTCAATACAAAATACAGGAATATGAAAAGTTAATAATGAAAATGTATAGGTCAATAATTTCACTTGCACGTGCTACATCATGACATAGGGAAAATAATGGTCCAGTACTATTGTTCGACACATGTATTGTAGATCAATTTGACGCTGCGTTTGGGGTTCTTATACTGAACTGGGGCATGAAGCCCGATTGACAGTCCTATTCATGACTGAAATAACATACAGAATAAATGTAAATATGAAATTATTTTTTCCATATTTATTCTTTCAATATCTTCCTCGTGTCTAGATTGACACATGGGTGAGTTTTCATGTCCTTATTCCTAACCATTTGGAAGAAATCTCCAAAAGATGATTAATCAGATTTTCGTGACCGCCACAACGTTATAGATACTGGTAGTCCGAATTTCAACCCAGCGGTTTGGCTCAGCAGGGTGGGCTCTTTCGCCTGCCTGGGGATGGAGCTGTCGGTAGGAGATGGGAATTGAGCCATCTCCGATAGGCTGCACCCCCAGCGGGGGCCGACTTTGTGGCGATGGAGCTGCACAATCATAAAATCATGGGGGAAGGGGTATGATTGTATGCTCTCTATGGGCCTGTGATTGGCAATAAACTATTCTATTCTATTCTTGCTGAAGGTTTGTCAAAATAAAATTGCCATGTTATCAAGATTCAGGTCCGATATTGATGCAGTGGAACAACTCACACCAGAAACAAGAAGATACAAATACCAGAAATCCAATTCAAGCATGTTTGATGAAAAAAAAATTATTTTGAAATTATTATGTGAACTGTCCCAAGTTCCCTCTGACTGTCCGAAATAACCCGACTTTACCCGGTACCGAGAGTCGTACAGAGAGTACTTAGCATATAAATGAGTACTTTATATAGTACCATATAGTGTTAAGAGTGTCAAGTGTGGCACATTGATCAAGGATCAAGGACCATATTGAGAACATTTTGTCCGATTGCTTTTGAAATACAAATTGTTGTGAAAATTCTGCCAGGCCCAGGTCATTTGTTTGTTGCGTGTGGGGGTCTGCAATACATTTTAGTGTAGCAGAGATTCCTGCTGAATTAACTTACGTGCTTCAAGTGAGAGAGAGTGCTCCCAGTCTCTCAAAGAGTCCGATACCCTCATAAAGTAAACATTTATCACCATAACAAGGCGAGCAAAAGACCCGACTCAGAGCCCACTCACTTTTGTTGTCATGTATCCAAGGGGGCGTGTTCGTTGCCGGAAGTCTTCATCGGCCAATCAGCATGTTTGGCGGGAACTGAGCGGTCCCGTTTCTCCCAGCTGCTCGATAATCGTTTAGAAAAAGCCGCAACACATCCCCTGAGGAGCAAGTAATTACATATATATGTAGATATTTCCAAAATGAAACATAATTTTAAGTGATAAATGCTTATTCGATCAAAAAGCTAGAATTTGATGCGGGGAACGTCGTCGTCGGTTCGGAAGAAGCCTATTTTTCAGAGACTGAAACACTCGTAACATCACAATTTTCATCGGTTCCAGAGAGATTACAGATCATAATTTGCAGTCAAATTAGATTGCAGGAATTTTCAAACCCCAGCTGCCCAAAACAGCGCGCCATTTTCCGTTCGTTACCTTGTTCCCAAGTGTCTGTTTGATTACTGGAAATTTCGAACCTGAGCTGGGATACAAGGCATGATTATTAAATGTGAAAGAGGACTCTGGTACCTGGTTTGCACGGTGTACTTGCCCGCGAAAGCTGCTTGCGAACCCCAAAATTGATAACATTTATCACGGGTATATGTATTTTCTGATAACATTTACAATACAAATAAATATTTGAGGTGCCAAGGCCGTAGACAAGTTTTTTAGATTGGGGGAGGGGGCTATACTATCACAGCACAATAAGGCGAGGGTCCAGGGGCCGCCTAGGCCCGGGAAGCTCCAGGATCCCAGATTGCTGGAGATGCGTTCTTGGCCTTTTCCAGTGAATAAAACTCAACATTAAAACACACACGTTGTAACCAGTTTTTTTTTATCTTTTCTTGTTTTGTGTGTGGGTATTACCTTTCCAGTGTTATTCAACCTCAAACTTAGCCAACACAAAAAATACCTTGTGCAAACTAATTAGCTCAGAGACACACCCAGGTTGTGTTTTTGGAGGGAATACGTGTTTTGTACATTTTGGAGGGCATTGATATGTATAAACATGAGTAGTATACAAAGGACCGTTCCGCGCATATTTGGACGAGTGCGCAGGTGTTTTTGGGGAGGTCATGGGGAGGTGTGCGCAGCAGTGTTCTGCGCAAGTATGACGTCAACTCCGTTCTGCGTGAATCGGGCGTGACCTTGGGGATGTATTCCGCCGCGGTGATGCGGTCTGGCGGTGATGCGGTCTGCCTCCGCGGACAGAAAGCAGTCCCAAATTCGTGGGGTTTCGTGAGAATGTTCGGCAATCTTCAGGGGCGATAGGGGCTCCTTGTGGACCGATTGGGTCGAGTGAGGTGTCAAAGTGAAGCGCCCCTCTAGGGCTATCGCGTCATGGGTGGGTGCATGTAAAATTAGGATTTGTTCCGAAAATATAAAAAGCGGAACACGGACTTTAACCCTACAATAGGGGAATACTCCTATCAACCCTATCCCAAAGGGATAATATCGGTCCCTGACTTATCGGGGCCTGCTGAGAGAGGTAGGGTGGGGGAGTGAGGGATGTAAATTTAGGATTTGTCCCGAAAATATAAAAAAAGCGGAACACCCCTACAATAGAGGAAACCCCCTATCAACCCCATCCCAAAGGGCTAATATTGGTCCCCGGGCTTATCGGGTCTGCCTATCGAGTCATGGGTGGGTGCATGTAAAATGAGGATTCGTCCCCGAAAATATAAAAAGCGGAACACGGACTTTACCCCTAAAATAGGGGAAAACTCCTATCAACCCTATCCAAAAGGGCGAATATCGGTCCCCCGGGATTATCGGGGCCTGCCGATAGAGGTAGGGTTGGTGTATGTAAATTGAGGATTTGTCCCCCGAAAATACAAAAAGCGGAATAAGGACTTTACCCCTACAACCCGGTCTAGTGGGGGCTGATATCGGTATCTGGGCTTATCGGGGGCTGCCGATCAAGTCATGGGTGGGTGCATGTAAAATTAGGGTACTCATCTTACATCCGGGTTTTTTCCATGTAGGTTACTGCGCAGGTCACGTGGTTTGGTGGGTCTACGCAAGTGTGTGACGTCACTTCCGATTTTCAGAATGACAAAAAACCTACCTTCGAGCACAGAAGAGTTCCAATTTTTCCTTAGACCATAGACGTATGGTCCGGATTTTCCATCCGGGTTTTCCTCGGCCCGGTCCAGGTCCCGCCCAGCCCGGCCCGGCCGCACACATCGCGCGCGTTACCCGGCCGCACGCCTGCGCGGGTGAATTTCGGGTCAAAAGGTCAAAGGTCACATCCAGGTCCAGGTCCGGCAATGTTCGGCCCTCTCCGGGCCAATAGATAGCCTTTATCCGCCCTCCCGAAGCACCCATGGAATGCACAGATCACGCCATAGCATTATAGTATGGGGCCGAGTGTGTGTGCGAATGACGTCACTATGACGTCACATCCGCATGTAAACTTCACCCCATAGCATTATAGTATGGGGCCGAATGTGTGTACATCCGGGTCCTCAGTGTGCGCGCGAATGAGGTTACTATGACGGCACATCCTCATGTAATCACACCCATAGCGGTTCCTCCAACGTGGCTGTGCTGTGATGGATGGGATAATAACAAGATTGACCTGTAATCTTTCTTGTTGTTGTTGTTGTTCTCTTTTTGGAATAACCAGTCAGAATAGTACGTATCACGGACTACACCCGTAGAGCTACGTATAGGCGCCCATGTGTGACATGGTCTATAAAACACGTCCCTCTGGATCCCACATCCCCATTCCTACTGTTACAGAGCCATGACGGACACCCATCCCTATGCGACTCGCATTTTACAGCATGCGACCGTGGTTAATTCACTCGCGGGTTACCGAGCAGTGGTTCGGTCCATGTTTGCAGATGGCGACGACAACGAGGGGCGACGCCAGATCCTGAAAGAGTTCACAGAAACGGTCCTCGACAGAGTGCACTCGATGGAGAGGTGTGCTATCACTCGTCACTACTGGACTATGACAGCCATCCTTGATGTCTGGACTATGGACCACGAGCGCTCACGCCGGAACCAGCGACGGCTCGGTGGCCTAATAATGGTCTTTGCCCTATTGACCCTGACGCTGTGGTAATGACAGCGACAGAAAAAGAACGACTCTTCAGAGCCTCCACAAATGCGCTTATGTGGAACCGATATATACGAGGGTCAGTCACAGTGTGCGTCATTCACCGTTCGTCATTGGGTCAACCATGTCACCGAGGGACCTGACCATAAATACGAGAGACAGTCAGAGTGTGTGTCATTCATCGTTCGTCATTGGGTCAAGCATGCCACCAGTCCTACGAGCCATCCTTCCCCTTACACCCCGGATGGGGTTACACGTCTATGAGGATAAAGTCACCATCGTTGAAGACCGTGGAGATGTTTGCTGGTCGCGCGCTGAGACCGTATCGAATACGGTTACGCTACACCGTGACGGCTGGACCAAATTTAAACGGGTGTTGAGCGGTGAGCTCGACGAAAACCTCATGCACATAGACAATGCCATCTACGTACACCGTGGACCCTTCTTCCCACGCCTGTTCCGTTACCAGGACCCTACGCGAGGCTTCAGCCTAGACCCCGATCTGTGGACAGCCTCCGATAAAGTGGTGCCTATTGTGGACCAGCTGTTTACACCGGACGAGCGGTCAGCTGTTCAGTTGGGCTGGAGACGCGGCGGCAGAACCCAATAAACAGATTACCAAACCTAGCAATAAGGCGGAGGCAGACGACGATGTCGTTGATTATCCGGCTAGACTCAGTCAGCCCAGTGAGATGACCACCCGATCCTTTGATCTCACGTCATAAACTTTTTCTCCCTATAACGAGAGACAGTCAAATCTGGTACCACTCACGTACTGGCCATGACGGAGCATATAATACGAGCCCCCCGAGGTCTTCCCGCACGTCTATGCGGATAAGGTCGATATCATGGAGGAAGTGGGAGACATCTGTGATGCAGACCCTACACAACCGTGCCCGGCTAACATTCGTCTGTCCCGGGAGGGCTGGACCAAATTCAAACGGGTGTTGTCTTGTCAACTGGACGGCGACCTCATCCACTTGTGTCACGATGTGTACATCCGACGCGGCCCCTTCTTTGCTCAATTGGCTCGGCTAGATGGGGGTACAGTGCATTTTACCCTTCACCCTGTTCTATGGTCTGCTTGGAAGATGCCGTGGCAGATGTGGATCAAGTGCTTACGGAGGAAGAGCGGTCATCAGACGAGTTGGACTGGTCATTTACCATGGACAATGTGCTGGCAGAAGCAAAAGTAGAAAATGAGAAAGAAACTCCGGCCCAAGATATACCCGTTATAAATAAACGATAGAGCCAGGGTTCATCATCATTTGTCACCATGAAGAGCTGGGAGAAGGTGTTGGATAACTTATACTACAGTCCCGACAGTCCGGCTGGCTATAGTGCATTGTCGGCTCTCTATCGAGCGGCCAAACTCCAAGGGATACAACGTGCCCAAGTCCGAGATTGGTTAAAAAACAAGACACCTATACCTTACATCGATATGTCCGTCTCCATTTTCTACGGAACCGGGTCATCGTGGGTGGTATAGATGCCCAGTGGCAAGCGTATTTGGTCGATATGAGCGCCTTTGCCAAACACAACGATGTGAATCGGTATATCTTGACGTGCATCGATATCCTGTCGAAGTATGCGTGGGTGTACCCATCCGGACGAAAACGGGGGCGAATCTCATAGCGGCGTTCAAGGACATCTTCAAGGCCGGGCGCAAACCATTGTATTTGCAAACCGACGAAGGCACGGAATTCCTCAACAGACCGTTCCAACAGTTTCTGAAAGCCCAGAAGGTGTTTTTCTTCCATACGTACAACGAGACCAAGGCTTCCGTTGTGGAAAGGTTCAGCAGGACATCCAAAGGCCGCATGTATAAATATTTCACCTATAAGAATACAAGGCTGTACATCCATGTTCTCCCAAAACTTGTGAGTGGTTACAATCGAGCCTATCGATCCTACCGGAGTATAGAGAGAGCCCCCATTACCGTGACCCAACGCAATGAAGCCCAAGTCCGGCGTGTCTTGTACCCCAGGCAATCGTAGCGAACGCCGAAGGAGGTGTTCAAGGTCGGGGACCCTGTACGGATCAGTAAATTCAAAGGTCAATTTGAGTTACTTGCCCAACTGGAGCGATGAGCACTTCCGGATTAAACGGCGCCTACCCCGACAGCAGCGAGTCTATGATCTTCAAGGGGAACCGTTGCTAGGGACGTTTTACAAGACGGAATTACAGCCTGTCGTAAAAACAAAGCAAGACTACTACACGGTGAAGCAGATTTTGAAAACGGAACATCGACGTGGCAAACTGTTTCATTTCGTCCAATGGCAAGGCTGGCCCAGTTCCTTCAATTCCTGGGTCGCGGCCAACAAGGTGAAACGACTATAAAGCCAGACACCACTACCGCAATCCTTCATTCCACGCTCAACTACGGTGCTATGGACAAACAGCAGCTGCCTTTGAACACAGCGTATCCCAAAACGCGCAAAGCGCAAGTAGGCTTTGTGGTGATATTGCTAACCCTGCTGAGTGTGTTGTACGGAGATGTGTTTTACGACGTAGCCTATCCCAGCACTCTAATTAACCAACCTAGAACGCCAGCTGTGAGTGGCAGTCAAACCAGTCTACAGACCTTCTCTACGCCAGTCAACCCCGTGATCGAAACGAGCCCAGTCATCACCACCACACCACGTGTACAAGCCACATCGAGCTCCACACCAAGTATACAGTCCACATCTACACCAAGTACACCCACTACGTCTCAAAACCCGCCAGATTTCATCACTCACAGTGAACTCCCATCGACAACGGCGACCGACGTTGTTGTTGTACCCACCACCATCCCAATTCACTCGTACCAAATTTACAAGTGCGGGTTACAACGACAGAGGATACACCTCCAACCATGGATCCCCGGTGGGCGATATCAACCACATCGTGGGCGATATCAACACACCTCCGTTACGGGTGGTCCCCATTAAAAAGCTGTATGGAGATCAAGTCACCCACAATTTCACCCACATGCTCTACCTACCCGTACGACAAACCGACATCAACACTATCACGGTGGATATAAGAGATGACACGGGACGACCGGTCGCATTCCAACGAGGGAAAGTGGTGCTGACACTTCATTTCCGACAAGCACGTTCTCCCCACTTTGTATGATGAAAGTACCTTACGAGTCCGGTCTTTAGCGGTGCACGCATGCAACGAGGACATGGGCTGGGGAACATACTCCGGAGCATCGTCAAAACGTTCTTACCCTTGGTGACGCGTGGGGTGAAAGCAATCGGTAAACAAGCGGTACACAGTGGACTGCAAGTCGCCGGTGATGTCTTGGGCGGTACGGCACCCAAAGAAGCCTTGAAACGACGGGCCCAAGAAGCAGGAGGTGTGTTGGTCGCCAAAGCACAACGCACCGTATGGAATAAAATACCTGCACCACCGAGACCACGCACCAGTCGACGACCGACCCAGCAAAGGCGCACATCGAAGACCCAGGATATCTTTTCTTAAAACATGTCCTTAATCCTCGCAGAGTCCTGCGCCTCCACCAGCAGTGAAATTGATTTGTGGACCGTCCCGCCCACACAGACCAGTGCCGAACAAGGATTATGAGTGGAGCATCTCCCGCTCTTCAGCATCAACGAAACAGGGCCCATCGAGTTCACCATCAGTAATGCGGATACGGCCTATGTGGATTTAGCCCATACGTACTTGTATGTGAAAGCCAAGATCGTCAATGGGGATGGCTCCAGAATCGTCGACAATGCCACGGTGGGCCCGACGAATCTCTGGCTGCACTCTATGTTTCCACAGGTGGATATTTTTCTCAGCGACAAACTCATCAGTGACTCGACCAACACGTACCCATATCGAGCCTAAACCAAGACGCTGTTGTCGTATGGACGAGAGGCTAAAATATCTCAGCTGACAATCGCGTTATTCTACCAGGACATTACAACACATATAAGAGAAGTGGGAAGAGGTGCCGACATACTGACTGCGTCACATGACTTCACAGAATAGTCTTCTGGTTAACCTATTCTAAAGCACATACCAAGAATCTAACGATTCGTGATATGTGTTGTATCTCAGGTACGCTTTTATTGTACCTGTTCATGTGGCAACTTGGATGATATGACCACACGGCCCCTAGCACCGGCATAAGCGGTATTAGATACAAATCTAGAGAGCTGTGATGGAAATGCTCTAACAACTCGTATACTGGTAATTGGTGAGCTGTTTCGCTGTAACAACTCGTACATTGGAGATTGGTGAGCTGTATCGTCGTCAGATGTAAATGACGGAATTTCGGCCCGATGTCGACCCAGCATCAACTTCCCACAAATGCCAACATATATTATAGACCAAAAGGTCTGTACAGGGGGCGGGCCGAGCACATGGGCACGGTGGACAATGCGGAAGGCTTTCACCGCGAACGGTGCCTCGGTGGATCTCATGGGTCGACTGCCCGCAGAAATTTTCATGCAAGACCGGTACCTCTTGAACAAGATCCCCATCAAAATCCGACTGATACGGGCGCCTCCGACCTTCGCCTTGATGGCCACTGACGTAGAGGGGCATGTAGCCGACTATAAGATCGTCATCCAAGTTGCTGAATGCGACGTTAAACCTTAATTCTCTCTCTCTCTCTCTCTCTCGTCATCCAAGACGCAGTCTTGTATGTCCGAATCCAGCCGTTCAATTGGGACACCTGAAAGCCTTGGAAAGCCTTGGAAACCAGCCCAGTACCCTATCCGACGTGCGCAAACCAAAGTGTTCTCTGTGCCTGCTGGAAATAAGAGTGCCAACAAAGAAAACCTGTTCCTGGGTGATCTACCCAAACGATTGACCCTGGCCTGTGTGGGAAATACCAGTTTCAGCGGAACCTATCCAGAGAACCCGTTTGACTTTAAACATTTCACGGCCTTAACACCGAACTTTGGGCGCGGGAATTTCATTCGAGCCTATCAGAACCTGTTTACAGCCACCGGTCAAATCAACCAGGACGAAGGGAATATGATCAGACGGGAAGACTATACGCGAACGGATACACGTTGTTCTGTTTCGATCTGACCCCCACCTTAGAGAACGACCATCAGCTGGACCTCACCAAGCAAGGCAATTTACGGTTGGAAATCCACTTTGCACGAGCCCTCCGGACCACCGTCAATGTGATCTGCTACGCCGAGTTTGACAACATTATTCAAGCGAACAAGGCGCGCAACGTCCTGTGCGACTCTGCCACCTAACATGGATACAGACCAGGTAACCACCGTGCTGGAGAATGACCCAGGGACACGTATGGTCTTTCAAGGGGTGTTCGCCCGAGATGTATTCCCATTAGACCGTATGTATCCTGCTGCTTACGTTCTCAACACGGACCCGATGGATCAGCCCGGTGAACATTGGGTGGCCGTGTACTTGACAGAATAGCAGGGCGAATACTTTCACCCGTACGGCCTGCCACCCCTCCATCCCGATTTAACAGACTTCATTGATCAAGGCACAGAGACGTGGTGTTGGAACAGTCAAACGTTGCAAAGCCTGACCAGTAGCGTGTGCGGACAATATTGCTTGTTTTACCTGTACCAACGATGCCGCGGAAGAACCTTATCTATCATCGTACAGATGTTTGACGAGTACCCCAAGGCCGAGGACCGAGATGTACTCGTATATGACTGGGCCGACTATCATTTCAATGTACAAGCCCCGTTCTGGGCTTAAGTTCTATCGATTTCAATGTACAAGCCCCCTGTTCTGGGCTTCAGTTCTATAGATTTCAATGTACAAGCCCCCTGTTCTTGGCTCCAGTTTTCACGTGATTGTTCTCACGTTGTTGTTGTTGTTATTTATTGTTGAATGAAAAACAAAATGAGATCTCACCAAAAAAACCTGTATTGTGTGTTTTCTGCGTGAGCATAAAACAAGCGGCCATGAAGGCTATAACAGGCATGTGGGATTCAGTCAAACTGGCCTTGAACACCGGTGAGAAAGTAGTCAATCAGTGGCCTAGGATGGGACCAAATGTAACCAATCAATGTCCAGAAAACAATGCAAGAGCACTGCAGTAAAATAGAGAGCCAATGAAATCAGCCCACAGACCAAGTACATGTTTTGGTCTAGGTTAAGAGTGGACATTCCAGCACAATTTTTTTTGACGAGGAGTTACAAGTTGCAAGAGCAACAGGTGGAGTGAAAAAACTATAGCGGTTCGATGTGAGGGTAAAGACCAGGAAGATGGCGAGTGGAGACTCGTCCAACACCTATAGATTATGTTTATTACTATAAGTTTCATGGTTTCATGTATTTTTTCGTGCCAATACGGTTCTGGGAAAAACTGAGGTTTCCCCACTGGCAATTTAACATTGTCGGGGACCTCTTCCCCTAGCAAAACAAGTACTGAGAAACCTCAATTCGCAAGAAGTTCTAGCAAATCTCCAGAGTAAATTCGTCATAGTCCCAGCAGACAAAGCTCCGAATAATATAATATTCATATGTAAATATTACTATTACCAGGTGCTGGTTAAAGAATTGAGTGTAGACTTATCTTCATCAAATAAGTCTACTTACTCCCAAACTGCATTTACTCTGGAAGATTTATTTAACAATCACAAAAAGTTTCTCAAGGAAAGAGGTATTTGTCTTCCAACCAATCATAGCGACATACCAAAAATATACTGGACTCCCAAAATGCATAAATCACCATACAAAGCTAGATTCATAGCTGGCTCTAGAAGCTGCACCACCAAGCTTCTTTCAACCCTATTGACGAGGGCCCTTCAGGAGGTAAAAGCATTTTGGGAAAGGTATTGCGCCACTATTTTCAAGAACTCTGGCGTTGAATGTATGTGGATATTGAAAAACTCTAAATGTCTTACGGAAGAACTTGATGCTAAAGGTCACATACCGTACAGACATGTATCCACATGGGATTTCTCGACTCTCTATACTACAATCCCTCATGAGGACCTTATTGACCGTATAAGTTCATTAACAGTATCTGTGTTCATGAAAACTGATCGTAGATATATTAATGTCGGAAGCCATAAAGCATTCTTTAGCTCGACTACATACAAGAGATATCATTCATGGGATGCTTCTTTGTTTATAGAGTTGCTTGAATTTCTCATTAAAAATATCTATGTGAAATTTGGCACACAATATATCAGCAGCATATAGGTATTCCAATGGGTACTAATTGTGCACCCCTGTTGGCTGACCTGTATCTGTTCTCTTATGAATATGACTATATGCAGGCGCTTTCAAAACCGATCCATTCAAAGCCCGTTCCTTCTCATTCACCAAACGCTATATAGACGATCTTCTCGCTGTGGATAATCGCTATATAAATGACGCAGTGAAGGATATATACCCACCTTCACTGGATTTGAAGGAAACTACAGATAACCCTACAGGCACATCATATTTAGACCTATATCTCTATAAAAATGAAGCGGGCCTTCTCTCTCGTCGACTGTATGACAAAAGAGATGATTACAATTTCGACATCGTAAAACTATCCCTTTCTGGACAGTAATATTCCAGTGGGACCTGCATATGGCGTATACATATCTCGCTTAGTAGCATTTGCTAGATCCTGTGTTAAATGTGACGATTTTAATCAACGTCACAAAACATTGTTGCAGAAACTTATAAAACAGGGCTATTCCACCAAGCGCCTCCACTCAAAGTTTCTCAAATTTGGCGATACATATCGCATGCTGATAGCAAAATACGAACGTAGCGTGCAAGATCTATGGCGTACGTTTCGTAACTTGTGTCTAATTCCGCTTAACCCGGGGCTAGGGGCCGTATGAACCCATGTACTTCAAGATCCTCATGGTACTCATATGAACAGTCACAATCAAAGCGTGACTGAGATACATCATTTTTAGATGACGACTCTATAACGAATATTATGGATTACGAATACTGATCAGCGATACGGATTTGATATTTTGGAACATCATGATGTCTTGCCGGCATCATTGAAAACTGTTGACCGCTTCTCTCTTGCAGGAAACAAGCCTATGTTTATGTATACTTTTGTCTTTTTGAATTTGGTGCTAATACTGTTATATGGAAATGGAATAGGTCTTTGGATTTTGGACGCGGATATTCTCTAATGGACGACGGCTGGATTATGAATGACGGACTAGACGCTTGTAATTCCATGGGTGCTTCGGGAGGGCGGATGAACGCTATCTATTGGCCCGGAGAGGGCCGAACATTGCCGCAAGGGGGGCCTTTTGACCTTTTGACCTGGATGTGACCTTTGATCTTTTGACCAGAAATTCACCCGCGCAGGCGTGCTGCCGGATAACCCGCGCGCGCGGCCGGATAATCCGCGCGCTGCGTGCGGCCGGATATAACGCGCGCGCTGCGTGCGGCCGGGCCGGGGAAAACCCGGATGGAAAATCCGGACCATACCTCTAAGGTCTAAGGAAAATAGGTAGGTTTTTTGGTCATTCTGAAAACCGGAGGTGACGTCACACACTTGCGCAGACCCACCAAACAGCGTGACCTGCGCAGTAACCTACATGAAAAAAACCCGGATGTAAAATGAGTACCCTAATTTTACATGCACCCACCCATGACCTGATAATCCCGGAGGCCGATATTAGCCCCCACTTGACAGGGTTGATAGGACTTTCCTCTATTTTAGGGGTAAAGTCCTTGTTTCGCTTTTTATATTTTCGGGGGACAAATCCTCATTTTACATGCACCCACCCACGACTTGATAGGTAGACCCTGATAAGCACGGGGACCGATATTAGCCCTTTGGGATAGGGGTGATAGGGGTTTCCCCCTATTGTAGGGGTAAAGTCCGTGTTCCGCTTTTTATATTTTCGGGACAAATCCTAAATTTACATACACCCACTCCCCCACCCAACCTCTCTCAGCAGGCCCCGATATAAAGCCAGGGACCGATATAAGCCCTTTGGGATAGGGTTGATAGGAGTTTTCCCCTATTGTAGGGGTAAAGTCCGTGTTCCGCTTTTTATATTTTCGGAACAAATCCTAATTTTACAAGCATCCACCCATGACTAAATAGCCCTGGAGGAGAGCTTCACTTTGACACCTCACTCGATCCAATTGGTCCACAAGCGGCCCCTATCGCCCCTGAAGATTGCCGAACATTCTCATGAAAACCCACGTATTTGGACTACTTTCTGTCCGCGGTGGCAGACGGCATCACCGCCAGACCGCATCACCGCGGAGGAATACATCCCCAAGGCCACGACCGATTCACGCAGACCGGAATTGACGTCATACTTGCGCAGAACACTCCTGCGCACACCTCTCCATGACCTCTCCAACTCAGACTGGAAGTGACGTTATATCTGCGCAGAAACACCTGCGCACTAGTCCAAATATGCGCTGAACGGTCCTTTGTATACTACTAACATGCCTCGTTTCCTCTGTTTGACCACTTTCCCCTCTGACAAATACGCAGTGGGGAATATGTATTTCACAAACACATGTCTATTTTTTTTGTCTTGCAAATATTTGGCGGGAGCTCCCCCGCCCCCTCCTTGTCTACGGCCATGGGTGCCCTTGTCAACGTATGTTAGCGTATTCAGATCGAACAGAAACCGACAATGGGTTGTTGTTGACATTTTCAGCGTAAAAACGTTCCCTAGATAGCCTGAATGGTATCCTCCACCAATTCAGGTCCATCATAGGCAAGGGGCTCTTCCTGTATACCATTAATAACACACCATCGTGAAAATGAGAATACGAAATAGATATCCTACACCAAATCTGGAAGGTTCCATTACCCCCTGTTCAGCTGTGACGCAGAGGACATCTAGTCACTTCCTGATGTACTATCCTGCTATGAGGGAGAATGACTGGCTGCACGGCTCCAGCACAGGGGCTCGTTACCGTTGTTAATTGGTTAATTAGGTTGATTACGGGGGGGGGGGGTGTCGAGGTAGGGAATAAATGCCCCATTTATTCCCTACCTCGACTCCCCCATGTATTCAACTGAATTAACCAATTAGCAACGGTAACGAGTCCCTGTGACTTGTGGCTGCTCAAATGAGACCTGGATGACGACACAATGAAAATAAACATATCCAGCTTGTGACATTGTAGATAATAAAATGGCTGACACGAAATCCTATATTGTTCTATTATTCAAACTTCTAGAAGACTGTTCATTCCGAGGTCTGCATTATACTGGAGCCCCGACCCCTCCCCCTCCCTCTGTAATCAACCTAATTAACCAATTAACAACGGCGACGAGCCCCTGTGCCACAAGTCTGCCAGACAAATATTCGATCATTGTCGTCAAAGAATTAGGTAATCTGTCAGTATCGTGATGTGAAACGTGACATTGGTCACCATCTGCACAGGGTGCACTGAGTGTTGGGTTATTTCAGGAACCATGTCAACGCATCCACTGTGTCGATCTTTACCAAAGCCGTCTCCAGCAAGGTGCGATTGGTGATGATGAAGGGTTGATCGAACACGTGCATGTTGGCGGGAGAGTATCACGCAATTGATCTGTCTCCTTATGGCGTAAGATGTACCCGAAGGCTAGATTAAGTCGAAAGGCAATGGCGGGATCGATGAGGCGAAAATTGTAGCGATGAATAGGGCAGAGGCGATGAAAACACCGACAGATCGTGGACCACAGGTTCATACAAGGGTTGGATGGAAGGCGGATGAGCGGGTTCCTCAAGCTGTTGGGTGGGTGGTCCCTCTGCTTGGATGCTGGCCTCTACGAGCTCCACAACCCCCAAACGTACATGCGATACAGGGTTTATGCCATGCACGTTAATGGGGATCAATTGACTGGGGAATCTGAAGAGTCGACCACAATCCAACCGTTTGTGGCGGTGTAAATGGTCCACTCAATAATATGTCTCCCCACAGGTCGTACATTTATACTGGGTGGAATGAGGGCGGTATAAATTGTCAACATGATTAAACATATTTCCATAGATCGTAAAGGTATACAGGACGGTCTCGTAGTACCTGGCAGATTCGTGGGGGCACACGAATAAATTAGTTCGAATAGGTGGTCCAGGTGAACATCTTGGCAGAGTAGTGAACAAAGTATCTAATGAAACGGTTCAGAACGCTTGCTTTATATTATTAGCTGGTGATCTATTGTTAGTACAACCGGTTTAAACCAACTTGAACCAGTTGAAACTTGTTTCAGTGTCATATGGGGTACACATATGACCCCATTTGGTAGGAATGAAAGGTGGGCTCCTCAACGCTAGGATCAATTTCGACTTGGGGCACTGAATCTACCTCCATGGTATCCATGAGCTCCTCGACCTGGGCTCCAAATCATCCGTGCTCAAGAATGGCGAGAGAGGATATAGGCCGTGTACGTCCATGGGTGACACGTCAACGGTGACTTCGTTCACTGACCCGTTTAAAGAACCGACCACATTCCTCACATTGATACGTGATTAGTGGCGGTGTAAATTGTTCAGGCCATTAAATATCGCCCACAGGTTGAACATAGACTAGTGGTGATTGACAGTGTCCGCTGAAACTAGACTGTACGACTCTGTTAAATCAAGATATTAACAGACAGTGTTCGCGTACTGTTCCAGCTGTCTCCCCTTCAGTGATTGGTCATGCGACCCCGCCATATTAAACTAAGACGAGCATTCTCATTGGATCACTATTTATGGGAGCCACCCTAATCTTCATACACAACCACGTGACTGTCTCAGTTGACCGATGACATAGCGCGGCCTCGTTTTCAATTTCAAAATCTGGCGTCAAACTGGGAAAATGTTGTTGTGGCTGCATCAGCCAGACATTGGCCCTCCGTATAAACGTCCAATACTATAGGCTATGATGAAACTGGTCGGAACGCTTGCTTTTATAGCGCCAGTTGGGTATCTATTGTCAGTACAACCCGTTTGAACTGGTTTCAAAGTAAGACGCCAGAGAAATTTTTGACAAACGGTCTCGTTGAGGGGGGCCGGCACTGGTATGACCCATACAATATACCAGCATATCTCGGTCTTCAGCCTAGGGATAGTCGTTAAACATCTGAACAATAGTAGGCATAAAGTTTCCAGGGCAACTAATGTATAGGTAAAACCGCCAGTACTGTCCGCACAAACTACTGCTGAGGCTTACAGCGTTTGACTTTTCCAACACCAGATCTCCGTGCCTTCTTCCATAAAGATATTCAGATCTGGATGAATTAATGGCAGTCCGTACAGATCAAATTTGTCACCCTGGTCTTCTGTCAAATCCAATGCGATCTAGTGTTGACCGGTTCTGTGTTGTGGAAGAACGCGGCATAATACACACGGTCTAACGAAAAAAGACAAAAAATCTCGTCTCGGACACACACCCCTTGTACATGGGTCACCCTCAAGCACACTCGCAATCTTAACCGAGTCCATGTTTGGTGCCAAAGCCGCACAGGACGTTGGGCTGTCTTATCTACTTGAATGATGCTGTCGAATGCGGAGAGATCACGGAAAGTGGTTTTCCAACCATAAGTTGCCTTGCTTGACAAGGTTCAGCTGATGGGTGTTCTCTTCGGTCGGGGTCCGATCGGAGCAAAATTAACATGTATCCGCCAGCAAAGTCCTCCCGACTGTTAATATCGTTCTGGTGTATTGAACTTGTCGCTGTAAATAGGCTCTGATACGCCCGCATGTAATTACCCCGTCCGAAGTTCGGTGTTAGAGTGGTGGTCTAACCTGCTTCCCGTTCAACGGCATCGTTGAAACTGGTATAAGCAACACCGGCCAGCGTCAGCAGCTTGTGGAGTTCCCGCAAGAATAAATTCTCTTGGTTGGCGCTCATATTTCCTGCATATTTGGCTTGCAAACGTCGGATGTGGTATAGGACTGGGTTTGTTTTCTCCACGGCTTTGAAGTGTCCGAAATACTCGAGCGGATTCGGTTTCACTTTGTGGACATCCAACACTGTGTATAACGATCTTGTAGTCAGTCGCGTGTCCCTCTATGTCTATGGCAAGCCGTTTTGGTATAATGGAAATAATGCGCTCTCCCTTACCAAGATTTATCTCCCATCTTTGGCTTCATCTCAAAAAGTGCTACCATACAAAATAACTCATAAAAATCATAATGCAAATTACACAAATTCTGTCGTTGGTTGTTCATATATTCAAGAGCTATCATTCAATCGAAATTTTCCCCTTGTTTATTGATTGATACAATTTCACTCCTCAGTCCCGACACCCGTCGTTTGGCGCCAAAAAAAAATGGAGAATGGCTGATTCGGGTAACCCAACTCAGGCTAACGCTGTTGTTAGAAATGTTGTACAAAATGCATTGTCAGCTGTACAGACGAGAGAATCAACAATTATCCGATTAAATACCAAAACGGCACACATTTATTTTTGATATCAAAAATTCTTTTTTGATATCAAGAATAGAGGAATAAATACCAAAACGGCTTGCCATATGGCAAGCCGTTTTGGTATTTATTCATTTATTTTTGATATCAAAAAAAGAATTTTTGATATCCAAAATAGTATTTTTGATATCAAAAATAAACTTTTATTTTTGATATCAAAAAAAGAATTTTTGATATCAAAAATAAACGGTTTATTTTTGATATCAAAAATTCTTTTTTTGATATCAAAAATACTATTTTTGATATCAACAATTCTATTTTTGATATCAAAAAAGAATTTTTGATATCAAAAATAGAATTGTTGATATCAAAAATAGTATTTTTGATATCAACAATTATCCGATTAAATACCAAAACGGCGCACATTTATTTTTGATATCAAAAAAAGAATTTTTGATATCAAAAATAAAGGAATAAATACCAAAACGGCTTGCCATATATGTCGGTAGCCATCAAGGCAAAGGTCAACTGCGTCCGTATCAATTTTTGACGGGTACCTCCAAAAAGTAACTGTCGTGAATGAACAGGTCCACGAGCAGACGGCCGATGAGATCGACCGAGTTACTGATCGCCTTGACTCTTTTTCCTTCGAAATCTAGGTAAACCATGAAATACGATTGGATGTGACGCTATGAAAAATACGTTTGTTTTGCCGATATTCTACGAGATTCCCTAATAAGCAAATGACGACAAACAATTTGGCATTGTTTGACGTTTAGTTCACGGAGACGAACAACTTACCGCCTGACAAAAGCAGAATTTTCGGCGGTAGTAAATCCTTTGAAGTTTACCTTTACCACGCATGATGTCGAGATATATTATTTTTAGGTTATTGGCTAACAGATGTAGTTTTAAATTCACAAGGGATTTATACATGGCGTTGATGTCAGATATAATGTTCCGTGATAATATATCTGAGTTTACTTAGATTGTGTTCTTCCGAAATTGACATTCTCCGTGTCCATGTGCTCAGGGGTATCCCGGTAGAACAGGGGCGATATCAAATGAGAAGTTTTGGCCTCTTTATCGTACGACAACAACTTTTCGATGTAGGTATGATGGAGATACGTGTTGGTCGAGTCACTGATGAGTGTTCCTGCTGAAACAGAGAATGTAGCCAGAGTAGTATATAAAGAGAAAATTCCCGATTATTGAGGCTTAGGCTGTGGAGGTCACGTAGAGGTGACGTCACTTAGGTCAAAGATCACCTCCGAGTCAAAGGTTTCCTCTGGTGCGAGGTCACTTCCGGTTCAAAGGTTATTTCCGACCGTGATGTGTCACTTCCGGTACCGAATATAAGAAAGAAAATAAGAAAGAAATTGGCTTCCCATTCACGCCAGTGTTAATGTACGCCCCAGTCCCATTCGCTTGAATCACTGGGAGTCTTCGGACTGTCTGGTAATGTCTGGAGGGTGATTGACCGTAGAGGTGAATTCTATCTTGCCCCTTCAAAGTTATAGCCATACAAACAGCGAGAGGAGAGACATCGCCATGCCTAACAATACATACAGCGAGAGAAGGGGAATCAACATGCCCGTGGTGTTAGTCGAATCAGCAGTGCGTGCATCAAAGGCTGTCACGTTATTCACTCGGTCGTGAGTCCATACATAATATGAATGGTTGAAAATACCATGAAATACCTCAAGTACTGGAGGGCGGATCCCCGATATATACTTTAGCACTGTGTCCAGCCTAATATGCCCAATGGGGAACCCACTTATGGACATGTTTCTTGTGATGTAAACTATGGAGTGTGGTACCTTGTTTTTTTCTGTCTCACGCTGTAGAATACGATGGCAGGAGTCTCGAGATCATAGGTTGAGTTTCGCTGTAAAGTTCTGACTGCGCATGCGTGGTGCACAGGCAGATCTGTGTCCGAATGGGTCGTGTGAGCTGTCATACTGAAGAACTTATGGGAGAGCGTGCGATTGGACTGGTGTTTAGTGGAAATGCCGTCAATCTGTGCATGCGCAGACAGACAATACTGGGAAAAGGGCATTGAATGACGGACCATCCGTGCAGTAAATGAGCGGTCTGCGTTATCAGTTGGAGCACTCGTGGAGTACCGTCCGTCTGGAATTGTGTGTAGTGGAAATACAGTCAACCTGCACATTCGCAGTAGAAAAGGGGCATTTGAATGGACGTTTTGGGGCCGAGACGGACTATCCTCGTTGTAAATGTACCGTGCGTGCTGTCAGTTTGAAGCACACGTGCGCACTGAAGAGAGGTAGAGAAATCGGCGGCAGACTATACTGTTCATAGATCGCCATATGGCTGTTTTTCTGATGCAGGGGCGCATTTGCGTGTAAATCCGTGACAGCTAGGTTACCTGTCCGGCGTCCTCGATCACTGCAGCATGGGTATTAATAGCTTCTGTCACATTACGATCCCAAAAAGTGGGTTCTTTGTTACTCGGGTATAGCTCGACTATCTGAGCTCTCCGTATCTGTAGATCGACTCTCAGCAGTCTCTGCATAGGTATCAGTCGGTGGACTCTCAGAATCAGCTGGTATAGTCTCAATATTTATATTGGATTCTTGCGCCTCTGTGTTGGAGCGATATGCAAGAGATGGGAAAAATTGACGACGTCTGGCGACTAAAAAGCAACCATATGAATCTACAGGAAAGCATCCCTCGGTACCTAACATTCAGACCCGAGAATACGGGGATTCTCGGACGTAGCCTTAGTATCTCAGCCGCGCTTTATTGCAGCTGTTCATGTGGAGACTATGAAGTATCCACACGGCCCCTGGCACCGGCTTAAGTGGAATTGGATACACCAGCTCGGAAGCTGTGCTGACAGATCATCCCAAACAACTCATCTGATGTTAATGGATGAGCATCGTGGACGTCTGATGAAGTAAACGCCTCAACATGGAGTAACCTGGTAAATGCAAGAATACCCAGAGAAACTAACCTGTAATTCCCGACGTCGTACGGCTTACATTTCCCACCAAAACGATAAACCTAAATATATTTGTCGAGTGACATGTACAGAGGGCGGGCCTCGGACTAACAGTCCACCAGCAGAATCCTTCCATATATAGGTAATTGATTGGGGCGATATGCAAGAGGTGGGAACAATTGACGACGTCTGGCGACAAAACAATCATATGACTCTACAGGAAAGCATCCCTCGACACCTAACATTCAGACCCGAGAATAAGGTGGATTCTCGGACGTAGCCTTAATATCTCAGCCGCACTTTTATTGCAGCTGTTCATGTGAAGATTATGAAGTATCCACACGGCCCCTAAGCGGAATTAGATATGCTATCTCGGGAGCTGTGATGACAGATCAGCTCAAACAACTCATCTGATGTTAATCGATAAGCATCCTGGACGTCTGATGGAGTAAACGCCTCAACATGAGCCGAGGTAACCTGATAAATGCCAGAATACCAAGATAAACAATATAACCTGTAATGCCCGACGTCGTACGGCTTAAATTTCTCACCAAAACAATAAACCTACATATATTTGTCGAGTGCCGTGTACAGGGGGCGCCTCGGGGACTAACAGTCCACCAGCAGAATTCTGCCATATACAGGTAATAAATTGGAGCGATATTCAAGAGGTGGGAAAAATTGACGACGTCTGGCGACTTAAAAGCAACCATATGACTCTACAGGAAAGCATCCCTCAGCACCTAACATTCAGACCCGAGAATAAGGTGGATTCTCGGACGTAGCCTTAGTATCTTAGCCGCGTTTTTTTTTGGTCATACCTATATTTATTCTTCAGGTGTCGTATCATATCGTAGTGTCTGGTGAACGCGCGTTCGCACTCAGAACATGGATAACCCATGTTGACGGTTGGACGTCGACTGTGCACGTCTTTTGGATACGCATGCTTTCATAGACATAACACAGTAGCCTAACGCCCACCAACGCCTACCCGGTAGCTTAACGCTTCAATGCCCTGGTGAAATGGTCTAGATAGCCAATGAAATTAACACTAATTCATCAAAATGCAGTGACGTCCGGCCTTACGCCTCAACGCCCGTCTCAGCTACTTGAGCAAAAAATAGTCATATATCACTACGCCATATTTTTTTATTATTATATATTTTTTAAAGCTTTGTGTACGCGTCTCCATTGGTGCGGGAAAATCTATAGGCCCTTGTAGGTTCAACCCCATTTGATTTGATATTCCCATTTCTTCATATATTATTAGGAAATGTTGATAACAAATATTTAATTCTTCTCTCACTCAAAACATTCATCTTTCCTCTCTCCCTCCATCCCCATCTGTCCTCTCGAGCCCCTTCACAATTTGTATAATTATTCATTCGTATTTGTGTATTTGTATTCGTTTATCGTATATGTTTATTCAACTTATAGCACCTAAAACCGAAGAAAAAATGACAGGTAGATCAGTTTTAGAAGCTTGAAGGTAAACTCTTGTTGGGTTTGGATTAACATAGTGTGTAGCTGTACTTGATCTGCGCCTTCGATGCAAAATATTTGTGGACCGTCCGTGTTCCATTTCTAAATCTATTCAAGGTTTTAATTGCTGTATTTCAATAGCCTATGGGATCGGGGTTACGTTTTAGCCAATGAGAAAGTAGATTGGCGTTTCTCACCTTGAAAAAGAAATACAAGACAAGAAATGGCAAAGATAATCAACTGATCATTGTAATCTCAATCAGGGTAAGAAATCACTTCATTTGAGTGATGAACTTATGAACAAAATCCCAAACAAACTATTCCATGATTCGTTCTAGGCATTGTACCGCAACTCCTTCAAAGCATAAGGTTAACTTACCGGACACCCAATTTTCGTGTTGTACTGGAATTTGCGATGAGATTGCATAATTTCATTTGGGAGAGGGTGTACTGATGTTTCTGTGTGTGAGGGAAGGGGGTGGAGAGAGACTGGTTATAGAAAAATTAAATATACTCAAAATGCAATACACAGGAAAATAAAATTCTCTCAAGATGCTAAATTACTTGTGGCGTTGGAAAGTCGCATTCGAATTTGTGAATAATGTGGAAACCTTGTCATTGAACCCCTGTTGGACATTTCTCCCAGTGGACATAGTGGCCCCAGTCTCCCACTGGCTCACCCGGGTGGGTTCTTGAGCTAAGTATCAATCATAGCTACTCACTTCTCTCTCATACATGTCATAGCTATGCCATATGTCTATCCATTCTCTTGAGAGTGAAATTGAACATCCAGGACGTGCTCTTATTATCAGATCTTGCAGTTTGACAGGGCTGATTGTATGCTGTAACCTTAAATCAGCCCTGTCGATCGCATTCAAATGCCCATCATGTTCTCGCAAAGTTGTCCCCACACTTACTCAGTGGTGTAACTTTACGCTTGCCCGCTTGCCCGGGGCAACCAAAATCGGCGGGGGGCAACTGAATGTCCGATCTTGCTTGCCCGATGTGGCAAGTGGATTTTCCCCTCATAAACATCGTAAAACACGGCAATTTCATTCCATGAATTTGATATCGCACAAACCTGTTTTTAACGAAATCCCTTTAGCATAATATGATCCACAGATCATCCTTTTAATTCTCAAAGTAATGTGTTTATCGCCTATAACTTTGGCGAAGAAAAACGAAACCGGAAATGTGTTGAGTACGTACTGATTTACCTCCCTTGTTGCTGCGGAGCTCTCGCGGAAGTTGAATTGTCAGTGAAGCCGTCCTCGTGGGTGACTGTCGTTCAAACGTCAAATGGATGGAGAGATTTCTCGCAAATTACACGAAGAAGACAACACCTCATGTTAGCTCCGCTGAGAGAAATCAGTCATACGACAGGAGAAAACGTACGAGAGGTTTCGTGGACAGCTGGCGGGAGGAATTTCCATGGCTAGCCGAAAAATCTGTGGACGAGATTTACGACGAACAACAACAACACCATATCGGTGGGGTCGTAACTAACTGGGGGACATTTTACCAAATAATGATGGGGGCAACCAAAATTCATTTCCAGCTTGCCCTCATGGCTACCAGATTCTGATGGGGGCAACCAAAATCCATCTTCAGCTTGCCCTCATGGCAACCAGGTAATTTGCTAAAG
>JAVTVY010051755.1:0-27111 GCA_036873755.1 Hanleya hanleyi
ATTTTCATCTGACGACGAAACAGCTCACCAATCCCCAGTGTACGAGTTGTCACAGCGACACAGCTCACCAATTACCAATATGCGAGTTGTCAGAGCATTTCCACCATAGCACTCTAGATTTGTATCTAATACCGCGTATGCGGGTGCTAGGGCCGTGTGGTCATGTCATCCAAGTTGCCACATGAACAGGTACAATAAAAGCGTACCTGACATACAACACATATCACTAATCGTTAGATTATTGGTATGTGCTTTAGAATATGGTAACCAAAAGACTATACTGTGAAGTCATGTGGCTCTCATAGTATGTCGGCACCTCTTCCCACTTCCCTTATATGTGTTGTAATAGATACCGGTATCAACTATTGAACCAATCCGGAATCGACAATTGTCAACAATTTTATGGAGATTTTAGTATATGACCCATATGAACATTCAACCAGATTTGATGATATGAAACGAACATCATGATGTCTTCAATTTTAGCATCATTCGAAACTGTTGTCAATTTTCCTTGCATAAAATACTACCTTGCTATGTTTGTGTAGAATTTCGAGTTATTAGTGTCTTGTGCATAAGGGCTTTCGAGTATTGACGCAGAAATGCTGTAAGTGTTATACACGATAGTATAACCATCGCAAATCTCCAGAACAGGTCATGAATGTATGCAGGAAAATGTGTAATTAGGCCAGGTTGGTGTGATGATCCTGGAGTTTTACTGATGCAGGGACCATTCATCATTTATATAATGGTGTATGGTTATCCGAAGAGCTAAACCTGTCACAGACACGATTTCAAAGGATTTAGCTACATTCAACTTCTAAACAATATTTCCAAACTGCCGGGTCATCCATGTGCCTAATTTTAAGGCAAATCATTCCATCATAATGGCATATGGGCAGTTAGTTTGAGAGAAGTGAAATAATTTCTGAACACAGTTATCTCTGCAGCTGGCGATGTAGGCATACTCTCAACGCTGACATTTTTCATTCTCCACCAAAGATGTTTGCAGGATATGTGATATTCCCTTTCAGCAACCATCCCAGTCGAGCGGGGTCACAGTCTGTTAGTCCAGTTTCATGTTTGTAGCATTTCACTATCGAGTATCGGCATGAATCCGATTGATGACGGAGCCTATGTTGACGTTACTACGTATGCATGGTTCCCTTAACATATTCGTTTTCATTCGGACCAAAGTTATACATTCAGGTGCGAATCTTTATTGCGAATACCATGGACGAGTTGACATTCATTTAAACAGCTAATTATGGAGTGGTCTTGTGGCGCTTCTGTTTGGCTGAGATGCCGAGTGACGCACACTGGCATTCTGACCTCCGCGCCGGGCCCCTGAGACCTTTGATCAAAGCAAAACGAATCACTTGATTGGCTGACAGATTAAGCGACGTCATCAATGAATTATTTACGTCCGAAAAAAGTCGTTTGCTATGGCTTTCGACAGTAGAAGAGATAGAGGGAGGGAATGGCCTGGAAGCGGGGCTGGATTCACCAAGGAATCACCTTGTTCATTTTCTGGATATTTTGCCAACATCAGATTCACCAGTAGGTCTATCATGTGTGTTTGTAGACGATGTGAATACACTAACACGTTATTGGTGGTATTGGATTTTTGGCATTTCTATCTTTTGCAATCTTTGAAAGAGGCCGTTGGGCATGCATTTATGCAGCTCCCAGCAAGCAACAGCTTTCATGGGATAATGCCCAGAGGCAATAGTGGTATCCAAATCTTCTGAAAAGCTCTATAAGGACAACGTCTATGCATTTTAAGAAGCAAACTTAGCAGTTCAAATACAGATATCCAACACATATGGCCATCTCTGGCTATGAAACAAATTTGCAGTTGGCACCACCGAGTGGATTACCCGTTCAACATTTTTGCATGACTAAAGCATAAAATTTGCTGGGATACCACGTTGACCAACATGGATTATCAAACAATCGGTGGTCAAGATGAAAAGAAAGGGTAACGTCTTAAAACGATGCAAATTCTAAGGTGGCCAACATTAGCTCATCATAAAGGGTGACCATATGCTGTAGCAATTGTAAATTGAGAAGGTATTTGTACTCATCAAGGTTAATTGCAATTATAACAAAAGTCTGGTGGCCGAATATGGTAGATTAAGAGGAAAATTCCATTTAGTCAGATTCATACCAATAATGACAGAAGAACAACATTTGGAGGGAAGATATAGATAGGAAGGACGATTGGTAGTCAAGATGTTTACAGAAGGCGTATACTGATATGCATGAGGTGAAAAGTTATAGCTCACTAGGAACAGGAATAATTAAAATATCCAAGAAATCATACCCCACCCCCCAAATTTGGGTGCAGAATGTGATGGGGGAGGATTTCAAAAGTGTAACCATAACTACCACTACGCTACTGATCTGCATGTGTTATCACATATGGGCAAAATCTACATACAAATACCTCTTCAAAGAACATTTACCAAAGTTGATACGTCACATGGTGCCAGCAGAATTGGAAAAACCAATTGGAAAACCAACCAAAATTTCGACAATAAATGCTGCCATACATTATTACGTCACTATGACATCATACAACAGTAATATTAAGGTGTGTTAACTTGTGCCAATGAGCCAGGCTCTGCCCACAAAGTATGTGAAGTTTCAGCTCTCCAGCGACAGAAGTAACTAATATATTCGAGGAACCATTCCCCTGCTCCCATTGTTTGAGTTCGGAATACGAGCAGGAGTGGGGTTAAGAAAGTGTGTTTTGCTACTGTTAAGCTACCGATCTGCAACAGTTATCTACATACATGTACCTCTTCGAATAACATTACTAGAATTTGCCACCTCGAGTGGTACCGATCGGTGGAATTTGGAGTCTTGGCCAATAGGCTACATGATGTCTTGCCGGCATCGTTTGAAATATATTGACCCCTTCTGTCTTGCAGGAAATAAGCCTATTTTATGTATACTATGAATTGTTTGCTTGAATTTGGTGCTAATGCTGTTATTTGAATTTTGTCTTTCGATTATGGACGAAGAAATTCTTCAATGGACGACGGCTGAATATTGAATGACGGACGAGACGCTTGTATCTGAGTTTGTGCTTGGATGTTAATTCACTCCTTCTGCAGGGCGTGTCAGACAAAGCTGCTAATTGATACAATACTGTGTGTAGTTGGAGGGATATATAACAGCCCAATATGGTTATTACCACCTATGCTCAATAAGGTTGGGTGCTGATTAAACCTCTCAAACATGATGCTAAATAGCATCATAAGCTGTTTCTCAAATCTTGTTAGAATGTGGTGTGGTCATCATATTCAACACATTACGCGGGGGTCGGGACACGTGAATGTACACGTGCGCCAACGTAACAAAATGAAAGTGAAACAGAATTACTTTTGTAATGAAATTTCATTATAATTATTCAAATTCAAGTACATTTCGTGGATCGTGTTGTCAAGCCGTCGTCTGAACTGACTTCAATTTGGTCACGGCAGTGATATACAGCAACATTCCATTAAATGTTTTGGATGTGTCAATGTTTATTACATTTGTGGGAACGTTTGTTTGTCCCAATATTGTTGAAAATCGTAATATTTTATCGAGTTTAAACTTCCCTCTTTAACATCCTTTCAATTTAAAACACCTTTGGGGTGTAATGTTAGGGTGTTTCATTCTACTGTCGTGTAACTGCGGTTTATTCTTCACTGGGGGAACTTGAAATATTCCAGGTTTTAGATCACCATGACAATGAAATGAACAATCACAATCAAAGCTGCATGAAGCGACATGCGAATTCATTTGGATGACGAAACGTTATCACTTCCTCGAGAATCATGATGCATTATTGGAATTATTTAGAACTGTTCATCCTTTCTCTCTTGCAGCAAACCAACTTTATTTTTTTTCACATCGTTAGGATTCGTTGGAAGACAAACACCTATTTCCCTGAGAAACGCTTTATGTTTGTTAAAGAAATCTTCCAGAGTAAAAACAGTTTGGGAGTAAGTAGACTTATTCGATGATGGTGTGCGTATGCTCAATTCCTTAACCAACACCTGGTAATAGAAAGATTTACAAATGGATATTATATTATTTATGATTTCGTCTGCCGGGTCTATGACGAATTTACTCTGGAGATTTGCTACAACATGTTGTAAATTGAGGGTTCTCAGTATACCGTACTTGGTTTGCTTGAGAAAGGATACACCTTTCCTTGGATAGCGTTGTTTAACATATCTCGAGGGTGTGGATAATCGCTATATAAATGGCGCAGAGAAGGGGTTATATCCATCTTCACTGGATTTAAAGGAAACTACAGATAGCCCTAACGGCACATCATATTTAGACCTATATCTTCATAAAAATGAAACGGGTCTTATTGCTCGTCTACATTACAACAAAAGTGATGATTACAATTTAGACATCGTAATCTATCCTTTCTGGACAGTAGTATTCCAGTGGGACCTGCATATGGCGTATACATATCTCGCCTAATAGCGTTTGCCAGTTCCTATGTTAAATATAACGATTTTAATCAACGTCACAGGACATTATTGCAGAAACTTATAAAACAGAGGTATGTCACCAATCGCCGCCTCTCAAAGTTTCTCAAATTTGACGATAAATATCGCATGCTGATAGCGAAATACGAGCGTAGCGTGCAAGATGTATCTTACGTTTCGTAACTTGTGTCAAATTCCCCTTAACACGGCGCTAGGGTCCGTACTAACCCATCTATTTCAAGATCCTCATTGTGTTCATAATCAAAGTGTGACTGAGATGCGTCACTCTCTGAATAGCCACTTTACAACGAAATACATATGGATTAAGAATACAGATCAGCGATACGGAGTTGATCTCTTTACAACATCATGATGTCTTGCCGGCACCCTTGAAAACTGTTGACCGCTTCTCTATTGCAGGAATAAAGGCTATTTTTATGTACAGTGTGATTTGTTCGTTTGAATTTGGTGCTAATGCTGTTATTTTATACATCTTTGGATTATGGACTCGGAAATTCTTTGATGGACGACGGCTGAATACTGAATGACGGACGAGACGCTTGTATCTGAGTTTGTTCTTGGGTGTTAATTCACTCCTTCTGCAGGACGTGTCAAACAAAGCTGCTAATTGATACAATATAGTATGCAGTTGCATGGGTATATAGGGTGTCAACTAACACTCCAATATGTTTATTACCTATGTTCAATGAAGTTGAGTGCTGCTTAAACCTCTCAAACATGATGCTAAATAGCAACATAAGCAATTTCTCAATCCTCATTAGAATGTGTCAGTGTCGTCATATTCAACACATTCTGCAGGGATCGGGACACATAAATGGATACGCCCGCCAACGCAATAACATAAAAGTGAAAGAGAAATAATTTTGTAATGAAATAACATAATATTTATTCAAATTCAGGTACATTTCGTGGATCGTGTTGTCAAGCCGTCGTCTGAACTGACTTCAATTTGGTAACGGCAGTGATACACAGCAACATTCCATTAAACGTTTTAAATATGTCAATGTCTATTACATTTGTGTGAATTAACGTTCGTTTGTCCCGATATTGTTGAAAATGTTTGGGGTGTATCGCATATAACTGCGCCTCACCCTTGACTGGAGAGTTTTGAATATCACATGATGTTGAAATGAACAGTCACAATCAAATCGACTGTATATGGCGACATGAAAATCCATTTGGATGAAACGTCATGACTGCCTTAAGAATCGTGATGTATCACTGAAATTATTTAAAACTGCTGATTCTTTCTCTCTTGCAGCAAACTAGCTTGTGTTTACATACATTGTCATGTTATTTCTGCTACATTTCAATCTTTATATAGTGTCGGAATGTTTAATAAAAGAAACAGAAGTTGATGAGTTTAGCCATTGGTCCGATCAAATGCTTGAAATCGGCCCAAAAAGCCTGTTTTATTCATGAAAACGTATTGATGCGGAAGTTAAATGGATCACCGCAGCCGTATAAATATCGGAACTGACTCCGCCTGTATTATCAGTGACATTGCTTTGTCGAGATAGGTTCACATGTAGTTTAACGTTGTTTCCAGCTATATTAAGAACGATATCAAAGTAGATCAGATCGTATATGAGGCCACAAGTATCCCGGTAATCTTGTCGAGAATGTTACCATCTGTCACTTGTTCACAATTTCACATTTCATATATCGGTATCAATTCTCTGTTTTACAGTCTTGAAATATCAGGCCTTTACGCATGATTTCGATCTTGCGGGGGGGGGGGAGCGGAATTGGTTTCCCTTCAAAGTGGAACTGAACTCACTACCCCAGCAATGCGCGCTGAAATGGGGTCCGGGGTATTCCCCCTCTCCCCTTATTTTTTAATCTATAGGCTTAATTTACCGCATTCTGGACTATTCAATTATTTCCGATTTCACAACCGTTCTAAAATTGCGAAATCAACTATGGATGGCTGAATATAATCACTGACTTGACGTATTTACAGATCCTAAAGTTGTTGTTTTTTTGTTTCTCAAAGCGGGTCGTACGTTCGGTCTTGTGTGTGAGGTGCGGATTTTGTGAGTTCCAACATTAATATATTAGCTATGATAGAAATTGTTCAGTTGACATCAAGTATAACATATTGTTGCATACCGGTAATCAGGGTAATTTCAAGACATGAGTCTCATGATTTTGGAATAACAGAGCCGTGAAAAATATATGAAGATCGACCATAATCAAATGGTCCGTCTCATGTTACCAGAGAGAAATTGGTGTTATCACCTCGAAATGAAAGATTTTTGTCACACACTATTTCACGGCCGTATTATTCCTGCCGCAAGAGACAAAATGTCTTCAAATTACTCTGATTGCAGTATTGAACAAAGTCATGTACTTTTCACCAATCGAACAATTCCTTTTGTGGCTAATATTTAGTTTTGTCACTCCCTTAACCAAATGTAACTTGGGCCGAATCCTCGCTTTTACGTTCCCTACTACATTCCTTTGGAAATTTCAATCACAGTTCGGTAGGCCTACGCCGTTTTGGTTTCTGCTAATTTGTCATCTGATTTTTGAACTGTTGGAACTCCACCCAGTTTAAAGGCGGGAGTGAGGGGGTGGGGTTCTATCCACTTCTTCGAATTCCTCCTGTGTACCGGCCTAAATATTGATATTCTATACGGGTACCCGAAATATCCTGGATTTCCGTTTCCATTTACTTGCCACTAGCCGAATTGTCTTCAGAAAAACTTAAGTACACACTGGATATCCATAAGGATATCCCTTATGTCACGAGGTCAACATTTTTGACTGTTCATCGAGACAACATAACGTTAAGTTATGAGCGCTTGTCACGTTGAACACAATTAATATTGTCAACGATTTTCGATTTCCAATGCTGCCACGAAGACTTACCTGTCGCCAAGTCTTGATTTGTATGTTCATGTGCTGATATCACAATGGTCATGTGCTGATATCACTATGTTCATGTGCTGATATCACAATGTTCATGTCTGATATCACAATGTTCATGTGCTTAATTCCTCGTCATGAGCAGGTAAATGCTAGAATTAATATTACTGGAGCTGAATCTGGAAATGGTAAAGTCACACCATTGATTCTTTGATTCGTTGCGTCAAAAAAGTACAATAGAATAAAAGTTTAATTAATATACAAAATTGCCACACTTCAATGTGTTTCATTCTAATAAAGTGACAACACCATGCAAAACCATTTTATCGCGATATTGTGATTTATCGTCTAGTATGTGAGTTTTATAGAACAATTGTGTGTCATTTAGGACCACTCTGAGCCCTACTGGTAGCAGAATTATGCATGCATTTATGATATCCATGCTAAGCCATAGCGTGGTTTAACTACGATAGGAAGATACAAACTAGACCGTGAATCTGAGCCACAGCTCGACGAGCTTACGATTGTTAACGGCGACGAGATGACCAGGTGGAATTCCAGAGTGTTATAATAATAATAAGACTAGTGAATATGGTTGCACTTTCGTGTGGAAAATTGCAAACAGTATAAAAGACCGTAAGGTCTTGAAGACATCAAAGACCGAATTCTCGGGCTTAGTTCCATAGAATTACAGCATAATCCCCGTTGAAAATATATCGCAAAAATCCATTGTCTCTCATATGTCACACCAAAATTACCAAACTATTGATACTCCGAATATTTTCGAAAAAGTTAAGTCTACAGGGGAGCTTCGCAAAATCCTAAGACTCTCATATGTCACATCATAATTACCAAACTGTTGATGCTGTCCGTATATTTCCGAAGAAAAAAAAACAAAGAAAATCCGCTCATGCGGGACCGGGAGCATAAATTGTACACTTAACTGTACTGTAAAGTGTGTGAATCAATCGATTGTCATCGGATAGGATTGTAAAGGGAGGGGAATCCCAGAAGACAGGGAAGATGGTTTGGACTTTTTCAGAAGATTGACAAAGGCCCGGTGTAAAAAGGAAGATTGACCGGTAGGAAAACATGTTCGGCTCCTGTTTAATAACCTGGCCTTTGCAACTCACATAAAACATATTTTCCCAAATAGAAACACATGAAGAGGAATATTCTTTCCCGGGATAATCTATCTTTTCACACTGGGAATATGAAATGGCGCAAATATGTCTATATAAATATATGTAGGTTTATTGTTTCGGTGGGAAATTTGAGCCGTACAACGTCGAATATTACAGGTTATATTTTCTAGGTTTCTTGCTTTTACCAGGTCACCCCATGTTAAGGCGTTTACTTCATCAGACGTCCATGATGCTCATCCATTAACATCAGATGAGTTGTTTGAGCTGATTTGTCATCACAGCTCCCGAGCTAGCGAGCCTAATTCTGCTTAAGCCGGTGTGGATACTCGTAGTCTCCACATAAACAGATGCAATAAAAGAGCGGCTGAGATACCAAGGCTACGTCCGAGAATCCACCATATTCTTGGGGGGTCTGAATGTTAGGTGCCGAGGGATGCTTTCCTGTACAGTCATATGGTTGCTTTTTAGTCACCAGACGTAGTCAATTTCTTCCACCTATTGCTTATCGCTTCAACTAATTCAGACATAGAAATATATCCAGTTGATATCCGAGGCAGATGAGGGCAAAAAAGAACAAATGCTCATCTGAAGGACATCTTTTATGCTTGTCAGTAATAACATCAATAATGAATAAGACAATTCAACATTTGGCCAATATCAGTTTTATTAAAAGATAACGAGGAAATGGAAAATATATACATTATATGACTTGTAATGGTAGATGATGTTCGTTATGATGGACAGGGGGATTCAAGGTGAATACACGCCTGACTATTTAATGGCTCACAGATACCTGTAATGTGAAACAAAGGGTCGCAATTAGTGTTTCTACTACCATCCACTACTATGTCGAAAGTTGAGCTTCGTCAAATCTGCTAAAGCATTGTTTTTATCATGTCGTCTGGATTCTGAGTTCAGATGGTACACGATTCCAACAAGGTTGGCGACCTTATACACAGGGGGCATTACCCTGCAATGACTGTAGCATCGTTCGCCCGTCCTCGACGCTATAATTTGGGATAATGGTAGCCAAGGTAGTTTCCTGTACCAGTATACACCGACCACAGAGAACCAGCGAATTATTCTGATCATATTTCGCCGGAACAAGAAA
This sequence comes from Hanleya hanleyi, assembly GCA_036873755.1. NCBI lineage: Eukaryota > Metazoa > Mollusca > Polyplacophora > Lepidopleurida > Hanleyidae > Hanleya > Hanleya hanleyi. Next base: position 9,648 of record JAVTVY010051755.1, read on the forward strand.
CGAGATGTAAGCTTCGAAAACGGTAGTTTAAGTATATGAAAAGTAGATCGAAAAGCCCACACGAGACTTGAAAGTGAGCGCAATAGCCTTCTATCACTCAGCAGTCCATGGTCGAGTATTCGAAACCTTTCCTCATATTTTTGCCATGAAGTAACTGACATTTTCCGAAGAAGATTATTACGCTCTTATAAAAAGATCTTTCATAACAGCAAGTATGCATCTACTATACCTGGATGACTAGTAGCGCCGCCTGATGGTGTTTGACCCGGGGTCCATGTACAATGAGGATCGCCTAGTTCCTCTCCATTCGTTTTTCCGTCCCCATCAGAATCGTGTTGACAAAGTTCTGTCGTCCAGTGGCTACGACCTATGTGGGCGAAATCCTGAAGAATATTTAAAAATAATGATGAAAGTACTGATTCATTTACAAAAAAATGTACTGGATTTGCAATAACAGCGACAAATCCATCAGAGACACAAACGAAATCATTTAGTTCAGATTGTTTTTCTTGATTCCTAAATGTTAGACTCTTCAATGTAAATCCTGTACAGTATGATACTTTTATCACTGTGGTCTCAGAATCAAAGTTTGGTTTGGCTACAAAGCGACCGATCGTATGAGAACAACCGATCGGATGAGAACGAACCATCGAACGTTACTCACGGATTACAATAGACATATGACTCTCGCTGTAATGTAGAAAAAATATTAAAATCTTTCCATAGAAATACTTGACCAAAGTCGTTCTCATCATGATGACCGCTCTTCAAGACGTCGGATAAAGGATATGTGACGTTTACATACGAAAAACTTCCAATTTTTTTTCTACGCCAAAACTCTCTTGAAGTTTACATACTAAGATATTCCCTTCGAAAAAATTCAGTTCAGTTCAGTTGCATAAAAATGGAGATATGATTGATCAAAATGTGCTCCCGGGCTTATTTTGGTATTTTCGGGCATTTTCATGAGGGGTTTTCTCCTGTAGCAAAAATATGACACCTCAAATCAAAACTATTCGTGGTTCTTTCCAATAAACAAACTTCCTAATATATTGTGTGACAAAATTATTTTGGTTTATTTTTGCTATAAGGGAAAATCCTCACTGTAAATGTCTCTTTTTGCTATAAAAGAAAATCCTCACTGTAAATGCCTCAAAAATACCAAATCAGGTCGAGGAGCACATTTTGATCATTCATATTTCCATTTCTATACAACGGAGCATCGCAATTTTTTTGAGGCTGATATTTTAGTTTGTAAACTTCTAGAAAAATATGTTTTGGATTGAAAAAAAAAAAAAAAAATCAGCTTGATTACCATCTCACACAAGGAAGTTAATCCCGTATTGTCGTCACATATCCTTTAACAGACGGATACACTATTAGTATAGGAAAGAATGTTCATGATTTGTCAATGGGGACGCACAATCATCGCGAATTCCATGGTCTACCTTACACCAACGGTAGAGGAGAAAGGGGAAAGGAATGGTCTGGTAGCGACGTGGGACGCGCACATAAAACGATAAAGTTTTCTAGGAATTTCATTTCAAAAGTTTTGTTGACCTAATGATAGCTTTGCAAGATATGAGGCAAAATGAAATTAACAATATCACGCACCTTGCCGAACTGGTTCTTGGGGTTATGACCTTTGTCCGGTTCAGTGTGTCCAACTGCGATCCATAAATGTCCAGGTCGGCAAGGGTTTGGCACAGTGTGACCGTTCGGAATAGAATCCTGGTTTCTAACATGGGCTACCACAACGGCGGTGGTCAACAGGAAAATATAGACTAGCATGGACGGCATTATAACGATTAAATACACGGTATATATCAGCTGGACGCAATCTGATCGCACCTATGAAGCTGTGGTATTTATATGGATGATAGTAACCTACTTCGCAAGAGTAATTAACATCGCCTGATAGGGCAACGAGGACGGCGACTAACAGATTTGGCGAAAGTAGAACCCTGCCAGATGTCATTTTTCCCACTAGTGGGTTAGCGAGAGTCGGATTATCGGAAAATGGGAATTGAAATCCATTCAGGGAATATAACTTATATCACCCTAAAAGTCTCACGGCTATTTCAAACGTTTCAAGTTACTAGTATGTAGTATTAATTTCGCCCCATTAACTTTGAACACGTGTATGAATTTCCACGTCAATTGGTTGAGCATGTACTAGTATAGAGGAGAGTTTTATCGGAGATTCATTGTTATTGTAGTTTGTGACTGGTTAACATGCTGGAAAATGAAGTGATTGATCGGTGTCGGGCTTCACACCCTTGTGTTCTGATTGATCGGTGTCGGGCTTCACACCCTTGTGTTCTGATTGATCGGTGTCGGGCTTCACACCCTTGTGTTCTGAATAAGAACTTGCATTCTACTAATATTTTCCCGTTTGGGCCGTTTGTTCTATCTTTAGGTCATATATTCATCACTTTCCATCGATGACTTGATAGGGCTTACATCATTGATCTTGGATATTTGTAGATGTCCACTAGATCAACTACAATAAAAGCGTGACTGAGATACAAATCACCACATGGATTACTTTTGGTTCTTTAATGTATCATATATGTACACGGAATATTGGCAGGTGAGTCTTATTACTTCTTGTCAGTACGCCGGCATCTTTTCCCACCATCGTAATATTTTGCATTTAATTATAAATTTAATTTCATTACATCTGATTGATCACGGGTTCAAAGTTCTACATCACAAATTTTTGTGGAGACGGTGTCTTTAGGAATCCACGACGGCCACTGCAGTTGAATTGGAATGGGTTCATACCATACTGTACGCATAGAATGTTTCGTAACAGCTTTGCTTCATTCGGTTACACAAGCGAAAGTAAACGAACAAACGAAAAGTAAATACAGAAATGCATGGACATCGATAGAGATGATTTTACACGAACCGATTTGGTTCTATCTGAAACAATTTTAGTTTTATATATGATTCCGGATGTGGGGAGCATTTGAAGAACGTTTAAGGAAACCAAATTGTTAAAGAGCGAAACACAGTGCCAATGATCAGGTCCACATGCTTATCTGTTCCGAAGAATTATTATGATTGAGAACAAACAATGAAACATTTGATAAAAATACTTTTATTAAAATGTTCACAAATATAGAAAAAAACCCTGATTCACGCGGTTTAGTTGCCCAATGTTAATGTGGTGTCGCTCATTAGCAGATGGAGTGGTGATGACTGCATACCGGACTCCCTAATGGCTCACATATACCTGTCAAATGAAGAGACACGGATGTTACAAATGATCACTTATCGCCTTGGCAAAATACATCCATTTTATAAGACATTTTATCAAGGAAATGAAAAATCTAATATCCGTTAGTCGCAATGCAAAGACAAAGGCCGAATATTTGACCAGCATTAGCTAGGCTTATCGGATTATAGTCGGATTAGTTAGGTTTTGATTCTGGGCTTCAAGAGGGGTTACTTGCTTCTTGGATCAACTATACCTGGGTGTCCAGTAGCTTTTCCTGATGGGGTCTGATGTTTTCTCCAAGTACAATGGGGATCCCCTAGTTCCTCTCCATTCGTTTTTCCGTCGCCATCAGAATCGTGCTGGCAAAGTTCTGTATTCCAGTGTTTATCTCCCCTGTGTTTGAAGTCCTATACAAAATGTAAGCATGAACAAGTTGACTGAAATTCAGATTCAGTATTTTTGTTAGGGTTTTCGAAGTTGAATTTGTATGAATCCATCAAAAATCAGAATACAGAGAAAATATGCGTATCATTCGCAACATTACAATCTTTGACTTAATTATTGTGGACAACAATGACGGAGAACAAAATATCATGGAAAACATTGTGCGGTATGGTAACCTTGCATGAGTACGATTGCTGTTCAAGCAGTACTCAAAGTGAGTACGATTGCTGTACAATCAGTACTCAAAGTGAGTACGATTGCTGTACAATCAGTACTCAAAGGAACATCTACAATCTCATTTACCAAATCGTCTCCGTAAAAATGACTTCGGAACGTTCATTTTGATAGAAGGTTATGTGTCGTGCCACGTCTTACTCGTATGGCATCTGCTTCTCTCTCTCCAGCAAGAAGCCATCTTGTCGGTTATATACATTTCCATTTCTTACCTATACGTGGATTTGAGGGATACGAAGACCCTTTACTTGTTACCGACAAAGAATCTTCAAAGGAGAACGAATGACCGCCGAATACCACATCTGACGCTTATTTTTAGAAATGCTCAAACGCCACATAATAGCTTCAGCCGTGCAATAGTTCATTTCAGTTTCAATATTTACAGTTCCATTGGAAGTCATCGTGTAAATGGAGATAACAATTATCAGTTATGGACGAGGAAATCCGTTATGAACGACAGCTGACTGATGATTGTGGAAGTTGACGCTTGCATTTGATTGTGTTTGGAAGACAGCAAGGTGTACACATCAAATGTATATATTCGACGTTTCAGGAAGAGCAGGATGAGATCCGTTGATCTAACTGAAACACTCGTAGCTGTTTTGCACCAACCAGGTGCAACCTCGTAGTAAAGATCAGTACGGTACCACCGGCGGACATAGGTTCAGTTTCTACTCACTCAGAATGGATGAGTGAGAATTTTAATGCAGATAGAAACGCTGATCGAAAGGATGGACAATGCGATATAAATGGTACAGGTATTTATTTTTGGAACCTGGAGGAGAGAGATATAAATATACATTTAAATGCTCTAATTTGTCTAACAAGTTCAGTAACCAGATTATATATGAGTATTAGAGTAATGGATATTTCCATTTATTTGCACAGCAGGTCTTCTATATCTAATATCAGTACTATTTGAATGAATGGAATACCATGGCCATACCATGAATACCATGGCCGCAAAAGCGTCATAAAACTGACGAGCTTACCAGAAGTGTTCTGGATATTATATCTGAATGTATTAGCAGCATTAGCTCAACGCAGTCTTTTTTAAGCATATTGCAAACAACAGTGAACGAGCACATGATTAGTTATAAAGAAAATGTTGACCTCGTTACTACAAGATCAGCCAACTGTAGTTTTTTTAATTGACACCTTTTTTTTGTTGGTTACATCTGTATTTTGTGATGAGAGTACGTAAGAATTGACATTATGCAGAGTTCATTGACAAGACATATGGAGAAATTAATACTGTTAGGAGATTGCAAAAAATATGAAACCTCAAGCCAAAATCCTAGTCGCATAATAATATAACATGTTAAGAGATTTGATTATTTGAATGAAATAGAATTGGGTTTGGTGGGAGATGTCATATTTTTGCTACAGGGAAAATTCTTCGCCTCACATACCCCATATTATCAAAACAGGCCACGGAGCACACTTTTTCTTTTGCATAAGTTCATTATTATCCAGCTGAATCATCGAAGCCATTTCGAGGCTGATATTCAATGCATGAGCCTACAGAAAATTCTGATTTTGTAGGAATAAAAGTAATATACTGTGACACAGAAATGAGTTTTGCCTGAATAAACGTCCCTATGCGAATGGAAGCATCACAGTACTTATTGCCGCAAGTTTCGAGAAGCGTGTCAAGTTTCGGAAAGTTTACCCTGTTGAACTCTAATGTATATAAGTGGTTTGAGCACAAAGACGTTCGCGAAATTCAATATCAACAATGAAAGCTTGACTGATATATATTCTAACTAACATAGTTTTCGTTAAGAGCTCAAAGACTCACATCTCCGAATCGGTTCTTGCCGTGGCCACTGTCTGGATGGGTATGTCCTACTGCACCCCATATACCACCACCTGGGCAGGGATTTGGCACATTGTGACCGTTTGGAATTTCATCCTGATATTTCTCGTGGCCCATCACGATGGTCACCAACAAGGAAACATAGATCAGCAAAGGCGGCATGGCGAATGATGATTTCTCTTCAAGTATATAGATCTAGCGGGCTAAGTGTTAACAGCATTAACTGAATCCAGCAGTAAGCACACCTTATTTATATGCATCTTCGGCACCTGGTTCGTGATAATACTTGACCATCTGATGACCCGCCACAACAGAAAATAGACGATCTCAGGAGACAAAAATACTTCACCCAGATGTCAATACCACCCTGTGGTATCACTGACTAAATTTAGTTTGTACTATATCGTCTGTTGTCTTTGCTCAATAGATTAACGAAAACCCACATGTTTAAAGGATACCCAGATATCCAATTCTGGGAACCACAAAGCATCAGCTCGTCATTAATAAGTCAAATTTGCTTGTCAAATTTTCAAGCATGTGTTATTATCCCGAGCAGCAATGACTGCTTCGGGGGTGGGGGGGGCTGCTTCCATCAACAAATTCATAAAGCATTAAATAGTAATTTAGATTCTTATAATTTATATTATCTGAAAATTTCAAATACATGGACCCTTTCTTGTAGGATAATATTTCAGTCATGTTCCGAGCACGTGAATAATAGAAGGTTATCTCCAGTCTAATGTCGACAATCTAAACGATAAGTTCCATAGCCCCTATATGTATTGAATGTCTTCAAGGGACGTGATGATGAGCACTTACTGTTCGATCAGTTTACTGAGACGTTTGCGCATCGTTTACCTGTAATCTGTTCTGGCGTTGTCAGTTTATACTGTGCCGAGCGACACAGCTCACAGCGCCTGTGTCACAGCGACACAGCTCACCAATTACCAATATAAGAGTTGTCACAGCATTTCCATCATAGCTCTCTAGATTTGTATCTAATACCGCTGATGCCGTTGCTAGGGGCCGTGTGGTCATGTCATGTTGCCACATGAACAGGTACAACTAGAGGTTCCGCTTTGACCCTTGAGTTGCCGCTCCGGCATGAAGCCTATGCTGGTTGTTTTTTGGAGCAAAAACATACGTCTCCCCCAACCTCCCACCTTGCCTTGAATGGGCACATAATTTAAGGGAAAGTGCTATAAAATGAATGTAGCAATAAGTATCTTAAACAAAGCTGCGTATCTAAAAATATTAATTAAAAAGAAGCGATTTTCATTGTATATACATGTACAAGTAGATGAACGGTTGGACGGACACCGGACACGGATGAATGCATGCACACATACACTAAAACCTGATCAAATGCGGGGGCTATCCCAATGAAGCTTCCATCCAAGTTTGGTGAAATTCCATCCAACAGTTCTCAAGATATCTTGCAGACCAAGCCTGTATATACATGTACAAGCAGATGGACGGACGGACGGACACCGGCCGAACGCATGCACACACACCAAAACCTAGTCAAATGAGGGGGCTATCCCACTGTAGCTTCCATCCAAGTGGAGTGAGATTCCGTCCAGTAGTTCTCAAGATATCTTGCAGACAAGGCCTGTACATACATGTACAAGTAGATGGACGGACGGACGGACACCAGACACGGATGAATGCACGCACATACACCAAAACCTAATCAAATGAGGGGGCTATCCCAATGAAGCTTCCATCCAAGTTTGGTGAAATTCTGTCCAGTAGTTCTCCAGATATCTTGCAGACGAGCCCTGTATATACATGTACAAGTAGATGGACGGACGGACGGACACCGGACATGGACGAATGCACACACACACACCAAAACATAATCAAATGAGGGGGGCTATCCCACTGAAGCTTCCATCCAAGTGTGGTGAAATTCCGTCCAGTAGTTCTCAAGATATCTTGCAGACAAGGCCTGTATATACATGTACAAGTAGATGGACGGACGGACGGACACCGGACACGGATGAACGCATGCACACAAACCAATACCTAGTCAAATGAGGGGGCTATCCCGATGAAGCTTTCATCCAAGTTTGGTGAAATTCCATCTAGTAGTTCTCCAGATATCTTGCAGACAAGCCCTGTATATACATGTACAAGTAGATGGATGGACGGACGGACACCGGACACGGATGAATGCACCCACATACACCAAAACCTAATCAAATGAGGGGGCTATCCCAATGAAGCTTCCATCCAAGTTTGGTGAAATTCCGTCCAGTAGTTCTCCAGATATCTTGCAGACAAGCCCTGTATATACATGTACAAGTAGATGGACGGACGGACGGACACCGGACATGGATGAATGCACGCACACACACCAAAATCTAATCAAATGAGGGGGCTATCCCACTGAAGCTTCCATTCAAGTGGGGTGAAATTCCGTCCAGTAGTTCTCAAGATATCTTGCAGACAAGGCCTGTATATACATGTACAAGTAGATGGACGGACGGACGGACACCGGACACGGATGAATGCACGCACATACACCAAAACCTAATCAAATGAGGGGGCTATCCCAATGAAGCTTCCATCCAAGTTTGGTGAAATTCCATCCAGTAGTTCTCAAGATATCTTGCAGACAAGGCAAGGGGACGGACAGACATCCATCCAGACATCCAGACATCCAGAGAGACAGCACAAACACTAGATGTCTCCCCCCAACATAGTTGGGGGAGACATAATAAAAGCGTACCTGAGATACAACACATATCACGAATCGTTAGATTCTTGATATGTGGTTTAGAATAGGTTAACCAGAAGGCTATACTGTGAAGCCATGTGACTCTGTCAGTATGTCGGCACCTCTTCCCACTTCCCTTATATGTGTTGTAGTATATGCCATCTTTGTATTTATCATCGTATACTAGAACTTGTTTCCCTGCTCAGTAAAGTTCCACGTCAATTTGTTGAGCATGTACTAGTATAAATGAGAGTTTTATCGGAGATTCATTGTTATTGTAGTTTGTGACTGGTTAACATGCTGGAAAATGAAGTGATTGATCGGTGTCGGGCTTCACACCCTTGTGTTCTGATTGATCGGTGTCGGGCTTCACACCCTTGTGTTCTGATTGATCGGTGTCGGGCTTCACACCCTTGTGTTCTGAATAAGAACTTGCATTCTACTAATATTTTCACGTTTGGGCCGTTTGTTCTATCTTTAGGTCATATATTCATCACTTTCGGTTTATACTTGGTGTAAGAACGCACAAGACAAAGCTTACAATAGCCTGTCTGAGCTCAACAATGCCTCTAGACGTTACCCTTTTCAGCTGCACAAAAGCCGCAACAAAAGCCTCAACAATGCGGTCTTACACCAAGTATCGACCTCACTTTCCATCAATGACTTGATAGGGCTTACATCATTGATCTTGGATATTTGTAGATGTCCACTAGATCAACTACAATAAAAGCGTGACTGAGATACAAATCACCACATGGATTACTTTTGGTTCTTTAATGTATCATATATGTACACGGAATATTGGCAGGTGAGTCTTATTACTTCTTGTCAGTACGCCGGCATCTTTTCCCACCATCGTAATATTTTGCATTTAATTATAAATTTAATTTCATTACATCTGATTGATCACGGGTTCAAAGTTCTACATCACAAATTTTTGTGGAGACGGTGTCTTTAGGAATCCACGACGGCCACTGCAGTTGAATTGGAATGGGTTCATACCATACTGTACGCATAGAATGTTTCGTAACAGCTTTGCTTCATTCGGTTACACAAGCGAAAGTAAACGAACAAACGAAAAGTAAATACAGAAATGCATGGACATCGATAGAGATGATTTTACACGAACCGATTTGGTTCTATCTGAAACAATTTTAGTTTTATATATGATTCCGGATGTGGGGAGCATTTGAAGAACGTTTAAAGAAACCAAATTGTTAAAGAGCGAAACACAGTGCCAATGATCAGGTCCACATGCTTATCTGTTCCGAAGAATTATTATGATTGAGAACAAACAATGAAACATTTGATAAAAATACTTTTATTAAAATGTTCACAAATATAGAAGAGAAAAAACTTGATTCACGCGGTTTAGTTGGCCAATGTTAATGTGGTGTCGCTCATTAGCAGACGGAGTGGTGATGACTGCATACCGGACTCCCTAATGGCTCACATATACCTGTCAAATGAAGAGACACGGATGTTACAAATGATCACTTATCGCCTTGGCAAAATACACCCATTTTATAAGACATTTGATCAAGGAAATGAAAAATCTAATATCCGTTTCAAAGTCGCAATGCAAAGACAAAAGCCGAATATTTGACCAGCATTAGCTAGGCTTATCGGATTATAGTCGGGTTAGTTAGGTTTTGATTCTGGGCTTCAAGAGGGGTTACTTGCTTCTTGGATCAACTATACCTGGGTGTCCAGTAGCTCTTCCTGATGGGGTCTGATGTTGTCTCCAAGTACAATGGGGATCCCCTAGTTCCTCTCCATTCGTTTTTCCGTCGCCATCAGAATCGTGCTGGCAAAGGTCTGTATTCCAGTGTTTATCTCCCCTGTGTTTGAAGTCCTATACAACATTTAAGCATGAACAAGTTGACTGAAATTCAGATTCAGTATTTCTGTTAGGGCTGTCGAAGTTAACAATATTGAATTTGTATGAATCCATCAAAATCGGAATACAGAGAAAATATGCGTATCATTCGCAACATTACAATCTTTGACTTAATTATTGTGGACAACAATGACGGAGAAAAAAAAAATGGAAAACATTGTGCGGTATGGTAACCTTGCATGTGTACGATGAGTACGATCAGTACTCAAAGTGAGTACCATTGCTGTACAATCAGTACTTAAAGTGAGTACGATTGCTGTACAATCAGTACTCAAAGTGAGTACGATTGTTGTACAATCAGTACTCAAAATGAGTACGATTGCTGTACAATCAGTACTCAAAATGAGTACGATTGCTGTACAGTCAGTACTCAAACAAACATCTACAATCTCATTTACCAATTCGTCTCCGTAAAAATGACTAGGAACGTTCATTTTGATAGGTTATGTGTCGTGCCACGTCTTACTCGTATGGCACCTGCTTCTCTCTCTCCAGCATTTCCATTTCTTACCTATACGTGGATTTGAGGGATACGAAGGCCCTTTACTTATTACCGACACAGAATCTTCAAAGGAGAACGAATGACTGCCGAATACCAGATCTGACGCTTATTTTTAGAAATGTTCAAACGCCATATAATAGCTTCAGCCGTGCAATAGTTAATTTCAGTTTCAATATTTACGGTCCCAATGGGTGTCTTCATGGGAGATAACAATTATCAGTTATGGAGGAGGAAATCCGTTATGAACGACAGCTGACTGATGATTGTCGAAGTTGACGCTTGTATTTGATTGTGTTTGGAAGACAGCAAGGTGTACACATCAAATGTATATATTCGACGTTTCAGGAAGAGCAGGATGAGATCCGTTGACCTAACTTAAACACTCGTAGCTGTTTTGCACCAACCAGGTGCAACCTCGTAGTAAAGATCAGTGTGGTACCACCGGCGGACTTAGGTTCAGTTTCTACTCAATGACTTCACTCAGAATGGACGAGTGAACATTTTAATGCAGATAGAAACGCTGATCGAGAGGATGGATAATGCGATATAAATGGTACAGGTATTTATTTTTGGAGCCTGGAGGAGAGAGATATAAATATACATTTAAATACGCTAATTTGTTTAACAAGTTCAGTAACCAGATTATATATGAGTAAGAGTAATGGATATTTCCATTTATTTGCACAGCAGGTCTTTTATATCTAATATCAGTACTATTTGAATGAATGGAATCCCATGACCATACAATTGCCATGCAACGTCTGGCGACCAGTCCAATTTCATGTTCTGGGGCAACCAGGTTCAAAATGAACCATGGCATGTTCTGGTGATATTGCATCTGCGTGAACCCAGTCCAATGAAATATCGTTGGCCATATTCTATCCTCCACTCTTAAAAGCATCAAGTCCTTATCCTTATTCAAATCAAAGTTGAAATCATACCTTCTTGAAAATTAACTGGCTTCACAATACTGTACCTTTAATATGTCATACGCCCAATGTATGTCTGCTAATATGTGGATTTCACCAGCTATATTGTCTCGTACATTTAAACTTTATTCTTAATTTTCTTTGGGATAGAACAAGCCCCCTGGGGCTTTATTCTCGCCAACAATATAACAGCTGACTATTACATTTCATATTATTGCTACTATATATCTGTATGCATAAAATGATTATTTAAATTAGTTGGCGAATAAACTTCAATTCAATTCAATTCAATATTAGCCGCCAAAACGTCATAAAACTGACGAGCTTACCAGAAGTGTTCTGCATATTATATCTGAATGTATTAGTAGCATTAGCTCACCGCAGCCTTTTTTAAGCATATTGCAAACAACAGTGAACGAGCACATGATTAGTTATAAAGAAAATGTTGACCTCGTTACTACAAGATCAACCAACTGTAGTTCTTTTTAATTGACACCTTTGTTTTGTTGGTTACATCTGTATTTGTGAGATCATGTTTGTGATGAGAGTACGTAAGAATTGGCATTATGCAGAGTTCATTGACAAGACATATGGGGAAATTAATACTGTTAGGAGATTGCAAAAAATATGAAACCTCAAACCAAAATCCTAGTCGCATAATAATATAACATGTTAAGAGATTTGATTATTTGAATGAAATAGAATTGGGTTTGGTGGGAGATGTCATATTTTTGCTACAGGGAAAATTCTTCGCCTCACATACCCCATATTATCAAAACAGGCCACGGAGCACACTTTTTCTCTTGCATAATTTCATTATTATCCAGCTGAATCATCGAAGCCATTTCGAGGCTGATATTCAATGCATGAGCCTACAGAAAATTCTGATTTTGTAGGAATAAGAGTAATATACTGTGACACAGAAATGAGTTTTGCCTGAATAAACGTCCCTATGCGAATGGAAGCATCACAGTACTTATTGCCGCAAGTTTCGAGAAGCGTGTCAAGTTTCGGAAAGTTTACCCTGTTGAACTCTAATGTATATAAGTGGTTTGAGCACAAAGACGTTCGCGAAATTCAATATCAACAATGAAAGCTTAACTGATATATATTCTAACTAACATAGTTTTCGTTAAGAGCTCAAAGACTCACATGTCCGAATTGGTTCGTGCCGTGGCCACTGTCTGGATGGGTGTGTCCTACTGCACCCCATGTACCACCACCTGGGCAGGGATTTGGCACATTGTGACCGTTTGGAATATCATCCTCATATCTCTCGTGGCCCATCACGATGGTCACCAACAAGGAAACATAGATCAGCAAAGGCGGCATGGCGAATGATGATTTCTCTTCAAGTATATAGATCTAGCGGGCTGAGTGTTAGCAGCATTAACTGAATCCAGCAGTAAGCACACCTTATTTATATGCATCTTCGGCACCTGGTTCGTGATAATACTTGACCATCTGATGACCCGCCACAACAGAAAATAGACGATCTCAGGAGACAAAAATACTTCACCCAGATGTCAATACCACCCTGTGGTATCACTGACTAAATTTAGTTTGTCTCAAAAAGGTGATACTATATCGTCTGTTGTGTTTGCTCAATAGATTAACGAAAACCCACATGTTTAAAGGATACCCAGATATCCAATTCTGGGAACCACAAAGCATCAGCTCGACATTAATAAGTCAAATTTGCTTGTCAAATTTTCAAGCATGTGTTATTATCTTTGTTGTTGCCTCTGCTTGGCCAGTTTCCCATCAAATAAACGTTCTACAAAAACATTAAATAGTAATTTAGATTCTTATAATTTATATTATCTGAAAATTTCAAATACATGGACCCTTTCTTCTAGGATAATATTTCAGTCATGTTCCGAGCGCGTGAATAATGGAAGGTTAACTCCAGTCTAATGTCGACAATCTAAACGATAAGTTCCATAGCCCCTATATGTATTGAATGTTTTCAAGGGACGTGATGATGAGCACGTACTGTTCGATCAGTTTACTGAGACGTTTGCGCATCGTTTACCTGTAATCTGTTCTGGCGTTGTCAGTTTATACTGTGCCGTTGTTGTACTGCTATCATCGAAAACCGTTTCTCTTAAGACATTTGTTTAATAATCTTTCAAGATCTGTCACACGAGCGTGCGTGTTGGCCATGCAGAAAGATGCCTCTCAATTGTCCTTCGTACGTTGGTAATTATATGTCAACTTCAAATCGCTTATACCTGGCAAAACATATAGATACCAAAAGGTGACATTACTGCATGGCCAATACATCTATTTTACTACATATTTTTCAGAAATTATTAGAAAATGAAAGCATACTATCAATTTCAGCTCTACAGAGGGGAAGCAAAGTATTTGACGACATTAGTATGGTTTATTGGATTATCTTACGTGCTTGCTTTGATTATGAAGTTGTTAGAGCCCCTCAATTGTCCCTATATTCATGATGCACCATCCAATTTCAATGTCCGTGAATCTGAACGACTTGGTAAGTGTGACAACAGTTCATGTTGCATGTATGACGTCCCTAGTTTGTACGAAAAATGGCTTACATTACTGCAGTTGTGAGTTGAAGTACATAGGAAGTGCTATGGATACTGTGTAGTTGGGGAGGCTAGGCAAAAGGACCAAATTAAACGCAACATAAAAAGGGTGGTGGAAAATGATGCGCACTGACAAGAAGTCATATGATCACACTGGCAAGTATACTTACTGCAAATTTCTAGAAATATCACAAGAACTAAAAGTGGTCCTTGTGGTGATTTGTATTCCAACCAAGTTTTCGTTGTAGATGTTCATGTGGAAATTTTGAATGGCATGACCACTCGGCTCTAGCACCGCGGCTTGAGTGGTATTAGAAAACAATACAATACAATACAATACTCGCAAATCAGATTATGTAGAAGAAGAGGTATTTCACTTCCGACCACGCACACCGAAATAACAGAATTGTACTGCACTTCCAAAATGTATACAATACCATACCAAGGTTGGTTATAGAAATTGTTCTACCAAAATTTTCATCTTGTTAACAAAAGCGGTTAATAACCGCATATTGCAAGTAAAATCAATGGTGGAAAATTGTGTTGCTATTTCGAAGAACTCTGGTGTTGAATTTGTGTGGATACTATAAAAATTCCAAATGTCTTTCGGCTGAGCTTGATGCGAAAGGAAACGAATCACAGTGCCAAATATCGTCCCGGTATTTCTCGACTCTCTATACCACAATTCATCATCAGTATCTCATTGATTGTCTTAATTCATTAATATTCCCAATGTTCAAGAAAAATGATATATTAAGGCCAGACCCCATAAAAATGTCTTCACTTATACATATAAGGGATACAAATCATGGGAAGTTGTTTATGGAGTTGCTTCAATTTATCGTTACAAATATTTACGTGAAATTTAGCAACACCATACATATGAACAGAATTACGGATTCCAAAGCGGGTACTAACTGCGCGCCCCTTTCGGCAGACAAATATCTGTTTTCTTATAAATAATACGACTAAATGGACGAATTATTAAATTATTGTAATTTCAAAGGTCGTTCATTTCTTTTCACCAACTATTTACAGATGCCCTTCGTGCTTTGAAAAATCCCTTATAGGTGACGCCATGAAGGTTATGTTTATCCACATTCACATTCATATTAACACGTATCCCGTTGACTCTACGACAAGAGGGACGATTACAATTTGATATTGTCAAATTCCCCTTCCTGGAGAGTAACATTCTGGAAGGGTCCGCATATCGTGTAAATATATCTCGCATTTACTAAATCCCATGAAAATATTACGATTTCAGTTAACGTCACAAAACATATTTCCAGAAAGCACAACATAAATTTCTTGATTTTTTTTCCTTTCTATTAGAGTGCTGAAAGATAATTTCGAAACAATGACCAAAATTTAAAGTGTCCGTTTTTCGAAAAAATCATGGCAGGTTATAAATTTCTAAAACTAGAGAAAAATGAACAATTTGTCATAAATCAACCATTTTCGAATCAATGTTGCTGTAAATGTACTACGATGTACAGTGTTAGAGCTAACAACATTGTTTGACTGAAAAACTATATATATTTTCTAAAATTTGACGTTAAGTGTCCCATTTTCGTCAAATATTTTCGGTACATTTTTATGATTGTATATATATATATACAACATCAAAATGTATATAAGTATATACAACATCAAAATGCGGAGATGTACGATGTAAATGTTGTCTAAATCTCACTATTGGCAGTTCATATCTCTTTCGGAAAACTAACAAACAGTTCAAAATTAAACATAATATGAACTGTGATTCTCCAAATCTCTTGTATGTTCTGACTTGTAATGGATGTGGCGCTCCATATATAGGCCAAACAGGGGACCGTCTGAAATCACGGACTCGCGTACACCGACAACAAATAGAAACACCTAGATTACGTCATCTCAAAGTGAGTAAACATGTGGCAGATTGTGCTAGCCATCTTGAGATCAAATTTTCCATTTTTCCATTTTTTAAATTCAACACGGACGATGTAAGCATCCGGTTGGAAAAAGAAAAATTGTTCATTGAAAGATACGGGGAATCCCTCAATTGCTAATTACCGAAAATATACTTGTTTTGTTATCATGACTTTATGTAACCATGCAACAATAATTGTATACATGCTGCACTGTATAAATTGTATCCAATAGCATGTTAAACTTTGTCATTTGAAAAGCTCTACAAGAGCGAAACCGGTTATGACAATATAATATCCAGTTTTTCACTTATATCTACCCACGTGCAGTGTCATTATTTTCTATATATATATATATATATTGACAGATGTGTAGCACTCGTGATAGTGAATCAAATATCAAGATGTCCTTCAATGTAGAAAAGAAATGACTAAGACATATTGAGCTTGGTAAAAGAAATTTACACCCCCCCCCACAATCAAAAAATATAACCAAAATTATGTGGCAAATGAGCATCCTCTCGACTGACTGATTATCCGAAGAAATCTGGACAGCCTCAGGCAGTCATGAGTAACACATAAACACATATTAAACCTGAGGATTGATTTATCAGGAATCACCGACTTCATCCTTTGTTGATTTGATGAAGTCACAATGACTGCCAAACTCAATGTGTTTTATTACCTCCAATATATATTTATCTCAGTCTAATTATTCGCCATCAATGCCTTCCATTACCTCCAATATATATTTATCTCAGTCTAATTATTCGCCATCAATGCCTTCCATTACCTCCAATATATATTTATCTCAGTCTAATTATTCGCCATCAATGCCTTCCATTACCTCCAATATATGTTTATCTCAAGTCTAATTATTCGCCATCAATGCCTTCCATTACCTCCAATATATATTTATCTCAGTCTAATTATTCGCCATCAATGCCTTCCATTACCTCCAATATATATTTATCTCAGTCTAATTATTCGCCATCAATGCCTTCCATTACCTCCAATATATATTTATCTCAGTCTAATTATTCGCCATCAATGCCTTCCATTACCTCCAATATATATTTATCTCAGTCTAATTATTCGCCATCAATGCCTTCCATTTCCTCCAATATATATTTATCTCAGTCTAATTATTCGCCATCAATGCCTTCCATTACCTCCAATATATATTTATCTCAGTCTAATTATTCGCCATCAATGCCTTC
>JAVTVY010051756.1:0-26196 GCA_036873755.1 Hanleya hanleyi
TTGTGATGCATACACTCTGTGACCATGTAATGAATGTTATATGAGTGGTATCATAAGTGCATTTGAACATTAAATATTTATGAGATGGGTTCAAAGAGTACGGTTTTCAATATGGGAGAACCGGAAAGCCGCTGTGAAAGGCCGGTGCGAAAAAGTTGTGGTTTTCTAGAAAACCGTAGAAAGCCACTAAATAAAGCCACAGCAAAATCCAGTGATGCTCTACAAAGCCGTACAGAAAGTAGCAATAAAACAATTGTTTACAATTTGTTCAATGATATCTTCTTCGACCCTGTCAGACACTCTTTTTTCCCCGGGATCCGTGACCTTGACCTTGGGTGACCAAGATAATACGATCAATAGCTAGTCATTATCATCGTATATACACGTAGGTGGATCAATCACATGCACAGCCCTCCTTGTTCCTGAGAAATTCTAGTCTAGGTCTGTTTGCCATTTCTTGTATATATCAGGAATATGGAAGTGGTTGCCATCACAATCCATCGTGATCCATGTGTTTATTACGTCCCTTCCTCCTCTCGCTGTATGTATGGCTATAACATTAATGGGGCATGGACCTCGAAGGTCAATTCCCTCCGGACATTCCCGGAGATGTCAATTAGTACTGAAGTGGCATCATGTTGTGCATTTAGGGGCAGAAATGTTCAAATCAGCGCAGAAACCAGGAAATATACTGCCCAGCGTTGAGATTGACGAGAGAAATCGGCAATATACAAGATTAGGTTATAACGAGGATGAGTCTGGTGAAAATGCTACGCAAGATTATATTCCAGCGATGATGGGGACTTTACGTCAAACATACTACAAACTCCTCGTTAACATACAAAAGCTACAAACTGAGCTCTGAGCTCCTCCCGACCCTAGGTAGGTGGATCGATGGATCGCGGACGTGGCCGAATGTCATATTTAGGAATATACCAATTAGAGAGAATACCTCTGGACTATGCGGCCTATGAGTATGGTTGATATCTCTGCATGTGTATTGTTATTGGCTATCCAATGGTGGCACTGTCTTAGTGATTCAAGGCCAAAGGTCTCAGGCAAGGTCATTGTACAAAATATGAATTTTTGATTCTGTGCTTGGCGAAATTGTCTGGCTCGTCCGTCAAATGAGCAGTTCACCGGCGGAAATCGCGTTGTGATGGCAACCACTTCCATATTCCTGATATATACAAGAAATGCCAAACAGACCTAGACTAGAATTTCTCAGGAACAAGGAGGGCTGTGCATGTGATTGATCCACCTACGTGTATATACCATGATCATGACTAGCCATTGATCATATTATCTTGGTCACCGAAGGTCAAGGTCACGGATCCCGGGAGAAAAAGAGTGTTTGACAGGGTCGAAGAAGATATCATTGAACAAATTGTAAACAATTGTTTTATTGCTACTTTCTGTACGGCTTTGTAGAGCATCACTGGATTTTGCTGTGGCTTTATTTAGTGGCTTTCTACGGTTTTCTAGAAAACCACAACTTTTTCGCATCGGCCTTTCACAGCGGCTTTCTGGTTCTCCCATATTGAAAACCGTACTCATTGAACCCATCTCATAAATATTTAATGTTCAAATGCACTAATGATACCACTCATATAACATTCATTACATGGTCATAGAGTGTATGCATCACAAAGAAAACAGACCTTCTATTGGGCTATAAGCGAGTACTGGTTTACATGTATTATAATGCATCGAGGTATAAGGCGGTCGCGTGTTTGTAGCATGGAAGTACATACGCTGGAAAAAAATGAGCCATATATGCAACAAAAAAAAAAGGAAAATGCCAAGTGGCGAAGTTTTGAGGCAGTATTGAGCCAATATATTGACCGGCTCGCCAGAGGCTTGTTTGTCCCTGTATGGCTCACTCTCGGCTCGCTGCCTTGTAACAGAAAGCAAAACCGTGGATAAATTTGATAAACAGTGAATCAGTGGTCCACACTCGCCAAGGCAATGGGAACATATTTTCTGGCTCGTTTTGGATGCAGCATTGGATCACTCGGACACAAATTTGAGGTCCCTCTCCGACTCATAGAGCCACAGTACCATATTTATGTGAGCCACATACAAGTTGAAATAGCCAATAAATGGAAGTGGGTGTTGCATCATCCACATCATAACATTGTATCTTTATTTCCGTAAAATCTTTATTACTGGATCATCGATCCAATAATGGTGGATCAGTGATCCAACAAGGTCAGAGCACTGCTGCAGACCCCACAGGGGCCAGTGATTTGATCAGTGAAGTTTGACGATACAATAAAGGAACCTGTGGACCTTTATGTGGATGCACACACCCATTTCTCATGAAGGTGTTTATTGTCCAATGCTCTCGAGAAGTTAATAAGAATTAAAACATTCCGTGATCATCATTTCAGTTGAAAATAGGTTCAGCACTTCAGAAAATACTTTTCTAAGATTCTGCTTTTAAGCAAATTTTGAATGTTCATTTTATTTACAAAGACAGTCGAAATTCCTCCAGGGATGCTAATCAATTATTACATGGACCAATCATGGTTATTGGGGCTGTGTTTTATAGAAAGGCATTCTTATTTAAATAAGCTCACCGCTATGGAGGGAGATGTACCAGATTGAGTGAGTGAGTGAGTGAGTGATTAGGGTTTAACGTCCATTTCAACTGTAACAGATTTAATAGGGGAGGGGATGGTACACGAAATGTCGTGGTACCGTACATGTACCGGCATCCAGGTATCATCTTAATTGTTTGTAATTATTAGGTTAAGAGAAATCACAATACCAACAAAAGCTGACTAAAATTGTCAGGCTTCTCTGGATGATTAATAAACTTGGTACATATGTTTCATATGATCGGAGGATGCATATGTGCTATTTGTGAGATGAAATATTAATATTTGTCCAAAGTTTATGAGGGTTTGGTAAATTTCGAATTATAAGAAATTTGGTTATGATTATATGATGAAATATATCTGAATATTTTCTGGTTTGATGAAAAGCAGCAATGCTGCCATGATTTACAATAAGTGCTGCAGCTTAAATGGCAGATCGCCCCATGAGGCCAGATGTTGGCGTTCTCAGAACGCTTGTTAAATAAAAATGAAAATCAGTATTCTACCAGCTGTGTATATAAAAAAACGTGTTGAGGATTACCTATATGTAAACACAATACCACCTTTCTTTGTATGAGCATGTTGACATTCACTGTTTATATTACACGAAGTAGAGCAGGTCTCCTCAGATTTGTATTTTTGTCATTTATAGAGGATTCGCTCCAAATTTTTTGGTATTGTTAATAAAGCGCAATGTCAGTATAATTCATTTTTATGTGACTATATATGTATTATTGTCAGCCCAGAGCACTACATTTTCGATGAATAAGTTGGATTCAATTGTTCAATTGAGCCAATTAGATTTATATTACAATTTGGCAGTAATTCATTATGTTTTAACGTTTTTGAGATGTTCACTTAAACGACGAGTGGAGTTGCACGTGGGAGTGGATTTTTTTTCAGTTTACTTCATTCTTGAAATGAACACGAGGGATTTAAAGTATACATGTAAAACAACACCACACTGCACATTTAACTGCCAAATTGCAGATTACTGCCATATACATGTAGCTGGATTAAACTCGTGAATATGAACATGTCACCAAAGTATTCACACAGGTGTCATTTGGTTACCAAAAGCTCTGTATTGTATGACCGCATAATACTGCATGTAAAAGCTGTGTGTATATGGAATTTTATGGAATGAAAATAGATAAGAATTTGAATTTTGTTACCTTCTTGTTTTATTATCAGACATCAGTGAGCAAAGGAATTTGCTGACGTGGAAAACTTGTTCGCATCAATACACATTTATATACTACAAACTCATGAAGTGCTCTTGTCCATTGCTCACTGAATCAAGGTCATGTGAATGAATCAGTCCACAGTCAATTTTAATAATCAGAATTTGGTATTATAACCAATACTGGATGAATGATCCATTTCCACATTGTTAGATTTTATGTCGGCAGCAATGGATCACAGAGACAATTTCCTTCACATTGGACGAGAAATCCATTCAGATCCTGCATAGCTGGATAAATGAACCAGTTAACATTTATTTTGGATCTTAAATTCAGTGGAAAAATCCCTGGAAAATTTACAGCTAAGATTGTATCAATTTGGATCCTGAACAATCCATTTCTGTTTCACCACGACAGTAAGACACAACTGATGGATCAGTGAAACATATCACTGTGGTTTTGGATCACACTAGCTTTTTTATCTAAGATAATCTCATTTATTGGATCACCCGTGGATAAAATGCCTAGATGACTGTATCAACCCGGCTCACTTTTTTTCTAGTGTATTTCAGAGGCACAAGCTAGGGAAGGCTGCTGCAAAAAGTAGTAGTGTTATAGAAAACCACTTAAAAATTAACAGTTTTCTACAAAGCCGCTGTAGGAGGCGTTGA
Source organism: Hanleya hanleyi (assembly GCA_036873755.1). NCBI lineage: Eukaryota > Metazoa > Mollusca > Polyplacophora > Lepidopleurida > Hanleyidae > Hanleya > Hanleya hanleyi. The sequence goes on from JAVTVY010051756.1 coordinate 4,459, forward strand.
TAAAAAATAAATGAATAAAAAACAGAGTATCGGAGAAAGCCGCTAAAGAAGGGCGCAGCAAAAAAATAACGCTCTTCTACAAAGCCGCCATAGAAGTCGAAGGCCGTTGTCAATAGACAGTAAATTGTTGTAGAAAAGGCTGTGGAAAGTTGCTGCAGAAGGCCGCTGCAGAATTAACGGTGTTCCGCATGGAAGGCCGTAGCAAAAGGAACATTGTTCTATCTCATTAGAAAGCCACTTGAAAAGTTAATGACCCTTGTAGAAGGTCGCTACCAAAAGATGGTGGAATTTTGGAGAGGACCGCTAAAGAGGTGGGCTGCACAACAGGAGTGTATTAAACCGCTGGAGAAGACTGCTGTGGATATTGACGGTGTTGTAGAATGCCGCTATAGAATGCCAAACGTGGTGATTTCTTCCCCCATCGCCTTTCAAAATGTATGTTAGTAAAGGAGACAAGTACATGTAGAATGACCTCTGAGTTGGAATACCTTATTAGCGTCCGAAAGCGGGTGTGCATTGTATATACACTGTAGGAGCAGATGAGTTGTAGTATACTTGGAAATAACTTATTAAAATTGTGGCTGAAAGATTGTGGCTGATCGCGGAGTGACGTCACATCCGGTCAAAGGTCACATTCGGATCAAAGGCCAAAGGTCACTTCCGGTGAAGTGAACAAGAATGATCTCCTCCTACCCAGTGACTTCCAAAGTTAATCAAAACGAGCCAGCGCAGTGGCAATGTTTAACCTAATGGGAAACCCACACATCCTCATTTGCGGTATGGATTGTGGGATCTTGTTTTTCAAGTTTCAACACGAAGGGCAAGGTCTCGAAGCTATGCGGTGAATTTTTTTGAAAAAGTGACTGTGCGCATGGGTAGTGGGTAAATAGCGCTGGGTGGACGTTTTGGGGTCTAGGTGAGCCCCTAGTGGTCCTATTGGGTCGTATGAGATCTTATTTTGAAGCTCTCGCGGACAAGCATCCGACCGGTCTGGTCGTAGTATAGAAAGCAAGCATTTTGAGGGTTCTTTTGGGGAAGAGAGGGACCATCCGTGGTCCAAATGGACCGTCGGGGGTATCAATGCGAAGCTCTCGTGGGGCAGAGTCAGAATGGCGTATTGCAAGTAGCGTCAATCTGCGCATGCGCAGTTGGGTGTATTAAGTAAAGCGGTCATTTTGGGGGTGAGTGGGGGTGTGTTTGGGGTAGAGATGGATCAGCCTTCGTCCGAATGTGTCGTGTGGAGTGTCATATTGTAGCTCTCGGGGTGTAGACCCCGATTTGAGTGATATCAACAGCATCTGTGACGTCATCGGTGACGTCATCAGTACGAGTAGTACCGAAAGTGGGCATTTTGGGGAAGTTAAGGAAGGTATTTGGTGTAGCGATGGACCATCCTTGGTCCGAATGCGTCGCGTGGGGTGTCATCTTGTAGCCCTCGGGGTGTAGACCACGACTTGAGAGATGCCCACGTCATCTGTGACGTCATCGGTGACATCATCAGTAGGAGTAGTAGCCAAAGTAGGCATTTTGGGGAAGTGAAGGAAGATATTTGGTGTAGTCCTTGGTTCGAACAATCCTTGATCCGAATGTGTTGTGTTGGGTGTCACGTTGTAGCAACGCCTACCAACGCCAAGCTTAACGCTTCAATGCCCTAGTGAATTAGCCCTGAAGCTCTGATTTTCTAGATATTCTATGGAATTGACACTAATTCATCGATATGCGGTGCGCCTCTCGTCGCGCCTTAACGCCCACAGCATGTCCACAGCATCTGTGACGTCATCGATGACGTCATCAGTAGGAGTACTAGAGAAAATGGGCATTTTGGGGAGTGAAGGAAGGTATTTGGTGTAGAGATGGGCCATCCTTGATCCGAATGTGTCGTGTGGGGTGTCATCTGGTAGCAACGCCTACCAACGCCAAGCTTAACGCTTCAATGCCCTAGTGAATTAGCCCTGAAGCTCTGATTTTCTAGATATTCTATGGATTTGACACTAATTCATCGATATGCGGTGCGCCTCTCGTCGCGCCTTAACGCCCTAGCATAAATCCTTGAGGATATGATGTAGACCGGTGAGAGAACAACAACAACAATGATGACAGGTCAATCATTTTATTATCCGCTCCAGTACATCATACCCACACTGGGGGAGCCGCGTTGGGTATGTTTACACTTCAAGAAGACTCTTGTCCAATCAGAGGCCGCCCTTTAAGAAAGTTCAAAGGTCGAGGTCGCTCTTGTCCGTCAGATGTATTCTCGGCTGCTCTTGTCAGTCGCCATTTCAGAAAGTTCAATCTTCGGCCATGTTCGCTCTCATCCGTTTGTTCCAATCGTCATCGGGCAGGCCAGGAAATTGTTCAGGCAGCATGTTCTTAAACAGTTGTTTGCGCATTCTGATCACATTTTCCAGGGCCTCGGTCGGTGGTAAACCCATATCCTCTTCCAAGTGACGCTTGGTCTTCATGATGGACCTGTACGTGGGATCGCCTTTCATTTGAAACGGTAGCAGACTATGCCATTTATAGATGACCATGGCTGCTTTCCTGAAGCAGGGCCGCATTTGGGTGTATGCCTGTTGTACGTTATCCTGTCCACCGTCTTCGATTACTTCAGCATAACTATGAATAGCTTCATACACAATACAATCCCAGAAGGCAGATTCTTTCTCACTTCCCTGGGACGTAGGCTGACTATCTGAGGTCAAGCTCTCTGTATCACTAGATAGACTCTCAGCAATCTCGGTTTCGGCATCAGTCGATAAACTCTCAGCAGTCTCTGTATCAGCATCCGCCTCAGTGGACTCCTCGGAGTCTTTAATCCCATGTATATTTTTCTCGTGTCGCATCATATCGTAATGTCTGGTGAACGTACGTTCGCACACAGAGCATGTATAACCCATGTTGACGGTTGAACTTCGACTGTGCACGTTTTTGGAATAGGCTTGCTTTTATAGACAGTAACGCCCACCAACGCCCAGCTTAACGCTTCAACGCCCTGGTGAAATAGCTCAAAAAGCTGTGAGTTTCATGGAATTGACACTAATTCATCGAAATGCGATGACGCCCCTCATTACGCCATAATGCCCGTCTCAACGCCGTAACGCCCAATCTTAACGCTTTAACGCCTTTTAGTCATGCGTTCAAACAAATGCTTCTTTTGAGCTATTGCTCTGACATACGCCGATTTCCAATTCATGCCCGAGGTTTTCAACATCGACGCTGTTTTTTTCGACTTCCATATGAACCGGGTCCTTGTCCAACAATTTCATATGGGTCACGAGGTCGACATACCGCTGACGTAAAGTCCGTCGTGGTCTGGGTGCCAATCTGTTATGGGCTAAAATTGCGGTTTCCTTTTTCGAATACCCTTTGTGTTGAAACTTGTTTCAAATCCTTCCATAACCTCGAGTTATGTTCATTCCCTTGTAAGGGTTCGGGTTGGTTCTTCACGGTTGGGTGATATTCTGGGACTGATGTATTGGGGTGGGCTGCTGCTGCTGGACGGGTGCTGCCAGGTGTGGACTCGGTGGATGGTGTAGGGGTATATGACGTTGCGGTGATCCCTCGTCGGGTAACAGGTGGGTCGTCAGCCGGGGATCTTCGGGGGTATGGGCTTTTAAATCTACGAACAGGTTGCCGTACGGGCGACTTGTCGCCCCTTGAAACGCCTGCATGAACTGGTCGGTGTTCTGAGGATAAATTCGATTACCAAACACACGGATTTGTGCTCTGTCGATGGGATTGGAGAACAACACAAAGTATTGGCAGTCCAAGGCAATATCTCTGGACGCCTTCCCTTGAGGATAGAGCTTCTGGATCAAATATATGACGGACAGATTCCTATGATGGGATCCTTTAGTAAACAAATCGGCAACGTTCGAATTGTCCTTGGCCGCACTCATCTGATCATCTAACACCACCACGTTGGTCTGCTTTGGGTAAAAGTAATACGATTCGTCTACGTCGTGCGGAATCCCTGGAACGAAGCTCACCTTCTGTATCCTTGTAGTTTCGTATGCGGTCCGCCATTCGCTATAAACAACTCGGAGCTGGGGTTGCCACACCTTCTAAGAACTTCATCACCCAGGATTTCTTTCCACATACCGTAGGGCCGCTCACCGTCATCGTATAGGGATGCTCTACTCCACTGGTTGGACCTATAGCGGGACTCGGCGGTGACTCTTGGTTGTGGTTGCATTGAATGTGTCTGAGCATACTCTCGCGACGAGAGAAGGTTCTCTGACAGAACGTACAGGTAAACACGTTGATCAGTCGAAAAATGCATATGGACCGACGAGAGACACGTGTTCATTCCTATATGCACAGGCACCACCACCATCACACTATAACCAGGGTACCCTATAACCAGGGTGTGGGTGCACCACAGATGCGTGCGCATACGTACGATGACGTCACTTCCCAGCTTTGAGCTCCAAGAGTTCCGAGCTCCGCCCTACGAGAGCTACCACCACCACCGAGCATTGGCGGGCGTCAACGCCCGGTGGTGGTGGTGCTGGCGGCGGTGGTGGTGGTGTCTGTACATATAGGAATGAACACGTGTCCCTCATCTGTCCATATGTATTGGTCGACTGATCAACAAGTCGTGCGCGTGTACGTTCTGTCAGAGAACCTTCTCTCGTCGCGATAGTATGCTGAGACACATTCAATGCAAACACAACCAAAAGACACCGCCGAGTCCCGCTATAGGTCCAACCAGTGGAGTAGAGCATTCCTATAAGATGACGGTGAGCGGCCCCACGGCATGTGTAAAGACGTCCTGGGTGATGAAGTTCTTACAGGAAGGTGTGGCAACCCCAGCTCCGACACGTGTTGTTTGGTGTTATAGCCAATGCCAGCCCGCCTACGAAACTACAAGGGGACAAAATGTGAGCTTCGTCCCAGAGATTCCTCACGACATAGACGAACCGTACTACTTTAATCCCGACCAGACCAACGTGGGAGTGCTAGATGATCTGATGAGTGCGTCCAAGGACAATTCACACGTTGCCGACTTGTTTATTAAAGGATCCCATCATCGGAATCTGTCCGTCATCTATTTGACCCAGTATCTCTTTCCTGAGGGGAAGGCGTCCGGAGATATTGCCATGAACTGCCAATACTTTGTGTTGTTCTCCAATCCTATCGACAGAGCTGGCGTTTCAAGGAGCGACAAGTCGTCCGTTCGTGGAAGCTCCATACCCCCGAAGATCGTCGGCTGACGACACACCTGTTACCTGGCGAGGGATCACCGCAACGTCATATACTCCTACACCATCCACCGAGTCCACACCTGGCAGCACTCGCCCAGCAGCAGCAACCTACCCCATACAGCAGGTCCCCTTCACACCATCAGTCCCGGAATATCACCCAACTATGAAGGACCAACCCGAACCAGTACATGGGAATGAACATAATGTGAACTCGCGGCTATGGAAGGATTTGTTCAAAGAAAGTATGGACGTCGAGATGAGCGAGACGTTGAGGGCCACAGAAAACAAGTTTCAACACAAAGGGTATTCGAAAGAGGAAGCCGCAATTTTAGCCCATAACAGATTGGCACCCAGACTACGACGGGCTTTACGTCAGCAGTATGTCGACCTCGTGACCCATATGAAATTGTTGGACAAGGATCCGGTTCATACGGAAATCGAAAAAAAAAATAGCGTCAATGTTGAAAACCTCGGGCATGAATTGGAAATCGGCGTGTGTCAGAGCAATAGTTCAGAAGAAGCCTTTGTTTGAACGCATCATTGAAAGGCGTTAAAGCGTTAAGATTGAGCGTCAAAGCGTTGAGACGGGCGTTAAGGCGTAACGATGGGCGTCATCGCATTTCGATGAATTAGTGTCAATTCCATGAAAATCACAGCTTTTTTTAGCTATTTCACCAGGGCGTTGAAGCGTTAAGCTGGGCGTTGGCGGGCGTTACTGTCTATAAAAGCAAGCGTATTCCAATAAGCAGCCAGAGGATGCTAAGTCTCCCGCCGAAATGACAGCAATATTTTTTTTAGCATTGTTGGTCTCGGGGGTAAACATGAGGGAGGCAACTACTGCTTCATAGGCGTTGGATGCGGAAGGGTCTTTCTGCCTTCCCAAGTTTTAAAATCAACGCTTGACTGAACGTTTTTTTGCTTCTGTAATATAGTTTCCATGCAGTGAAGCATGGAAATTATGTAACCGAGAAGCGACCCCAAGTGATATCTCAAGGCATATTATCTGCAAACCAAATTTGACGAAAAGCTGAATGCACCCTCAACCTATTGTCTGGAAACCAAATTTTAAATTCGCCACCTGTAGGTGCAAGTGGGCGAAATGCAATCCCAAGGATCATCTCATGACATGGTGTATCAGCATTCGAACTTTGGGAAGAATCTGAATATTGCCCGGAAACCAAATTTAGATCTGTATGCAGAAGTGTGCGAAACACAATCCCATGTGAGCATATGAATGCCAAATTTGAGAAGAACCCGATAAGCACTTGTCAAATTATTGCGAGAAACAAATTTCAGATTTTTCCACCAGGTGTCGCCACCAGTATGCAGAAGCAGGTGAAATATAATCCCAAGGGACATATCATGGCATGGTATCTGCATACCAAATTGGAGAAAAATCTGATGAGCGAAATCAAATTTAGATTTGAAACGAGGTGGTGCTACCGCGAAAGCAATCCCAAGCGACATCATATGTCATGATATATTCATACCAGATTTAAGAAGAATCCGACGAGCGGTTCTCAAGTTATTACCCGGAAACAAATCTGGTATTTCGCCACCAGGTGGCACCACCTGTAAGTAAAAGTGAGCGAAAGGTAATCCCACGCAACATCTCCTGGCATGATGCATGCAGGCTAAATTTGAGAAGATTCCGATGAGCAGTTCTCAAGTTAATGGCTGAAAGCAAATTTTGATTTTAACACCTGGTGGTGCCACCTATAGGCGCAAGTGGGCGATATGCAATCTCGAGCGACATCTTAGGTCATGGTTTTACCCGGAGAGAAATCTGGGATTTTGCCACCAGGTGGCGCCACCTGTAAGTACAAGTGAGTGAAAGGCAATCTCATGCAACATCTCCTGGCATGGTACATGTATGTTAAATTTGAGAAGAATCCGATGAGCATGCCAAATTTGAGAAGAACCCGATAAGCACTTGTCAAATTATTGCGAGAAACAAATTTCAGATTTTTCCACCAGGTGTCGCCACCAGTATGCAGAAGCAGGTGAAATATAATCCCAAGGGACATATCATGGCATGGTATCTGCATACCAAATTGGAGAAAAATCTGATCAGCGAAATCAAATTTAGGTTTGAAACTAGGTGGTGCTACCGCGAAGTCAATCCCAAGCGACATCATATGTCATGATATATTCATACCAGATTTAAGAAGAATCTGACGAGCGGTTCTCAAGTTATTACCCGGAAACAAATCTGATATTTCGCCACCAGGTGGCACCACCTGTAAGTAAAAGTGAGCGAAAGGTAATCCCACGCAACATCTCCTGGCATGATGCATGCATGCTAAATTTGAGGAGATTCCGATGAGCAGTTCTCAAGTTAATGGCTGAAAGCAAATTTTGATTTTAACACCTGGTGGTGCCACCTATAGGCGCAAGTGGGCGAAATGCAATCTCGAGCGACATCTTAGGTCATAGTATTACCCGGAGACAAATTTGGGATTTTGCCACCAGGTGGCGCCACCTGTAAGTACAAGTGAGTGAAAGGCAATCTCATGCAACATCTCCTGGCATGGTACATGCATGTTAAATTTGAGAAGAATCCGATGAGCATGCAGTTCTCAAGTTATTGGCCAAAAACAAAAACAATTTTCAAATTTTGTCATCAGGTGGCGTCACTTTCTGAGCAGAGGTGGATAACGCAACCCCAAGCAACATCTCATGGCAAGGTACAATGTATATGCATGCCTAATTTGGGAAGAATTTGATGAGCAGTTCTCAAGTTATTGCCCGGAAACCAGATTTCGAGCAACATTTCAAAGCGTTTCAAAGTTATTGGTTGCAGCACAAAAGAACGGAAAGAATCCTAGTGGCGCCACCTACAGGCAGATCTTTCTGAAACGCAATACCAATCAACATCTTGTCACACGGAATGCATATGCCAAATATTGAAGAAACTAGATACAGTCTAGAGGTATGCATCTTTAGTAAAGGAAACATTCATTATTTGTGAAGAAAGTAAAAACGTAAAACTTAGTAAAAATATCATTAACATGGCCCCATAGGATGCCTGGAGGGTAGGTGCCCACATACCAAATTTAAAAGAATCCATCAAGGTCCAACAGTTACTCTCTGGAAATGCAAATTTACCTTGGCCCTCAGGTAGCGCCAGGTGTAGGCAGAGAGGCATAAAAAATAATCCCAACCGAAATCTTGAGGCAAGATCCCTTGACATTGGAAATAGAAAATGTTAACTTGGCCTACAGGTGGCGCCATCTATGAGCAGATCGACAAGAAAAACAATACCAACCTTCAGGTAAGGTATATGTATACCAAACTTGGAAAGAATTCATTCAAGTATTAAAGATAGTGCCACGGCACTGTAGCTCATCTGGCTGTAACTGGAGAAAGTAGCTGCACATTTTTACTAAAGAACTGCAATAGATGAGTTTCTAACTCGTGTTGTCCCCCCTGAACACTAAATGATCCATGCAGTAATTTCCTGAGATTTCATGATAACATGGGAAATTCAAGATGCGGCTATATTTGATTTTCGAAATGGATCAGAAAGGTATCTTGCACAACTGGACCACGAGGGGAACCTGTGTACCCAATTTGACAAAGATCCATGTAGTAATTTCCTGAGAATTCACGATAACAAAATTTCATGGAGAAATTCAAGATGGCCGCATGGTGGCCATATTGGATATTCGGAACGGACCAGAAAGGGTATCTTGCACAACTAGATCCCAAGGGGAACCTGTGTATCAAATTTGAGAAAGATCAATGCAGTAGTGCCTAAGAAATCGCGATAAAGTTTCGTGGGGAAATCCAAGATGACCGCCTGGTGGCCAAATTGGATTTTCAATTCAGATCACAAAAGCTATCTTACACAACTAGACCCCAAGGGGAACCTGTGTACCAAATTTGATAAAGATCCATGCAGTACTTCCTGAGAAATCGCGATAACAACGTTTCATAGGGAAATCCAAGATGGCCGCCTGGTGGCTATATTGGATTTTCAAATCAGAGCAGAAAAGGTATCTTGTACAACTAGACCCAAGGGGGAACTGTGTACCAAATTGGAGAAAGATCCATGCAGTAGTTCCTCAGAAATGGCGATAACAATGTTTCATAAGGAAATCGAAGATGGCCGCCTGGTGGCCATACTGGATTTTCGAACCGGACCGAAAAATGTATCTTGTACAACTAGACCCCAAGGGGAACCTGTGTACCAAATTTGAGAAAGATCCATGCAGTACTTCCTGAGCAATCACGATAACAATATTTCATGAGGAAATCCAAGATGGCCGCCTGGTGACCATATTGGATTTTTGAATCCGACCACAAAAAGTATCTTGCACAACTAGACCCCAAGGGGAACCTGTGTACCAAAATTGAGAAAGATCTATGCAGTAGTTCCTGAGAAATCGCGATAATAAAGTTTCATGGGGACATCCAAGATGGCCGCCTGGTGGCCATATTGGATATTCAACTTGGACTAAAGTACACATGTTGAACAACTAGACCCAAAGGGGAACCGGTGTTCCAAATTTGAGAAAGATCCATGAAGCAGTTACTGAAAAATAATGATGACAAGTTTTCACTGGCAAATTCAAGATGGCCGCCATGGCAGCCATATTTAAAATCATGAACAAATTCTGGTGTACTCATTGGGGGAACATGCATGCCAAGTTTCAGCTTAATCAGCCAAACGGTTTCAGAGAAGAAGATGTTTACGCACGACGCACGACGGACGACGCACGATGGACGACGGACAATCAGGCAATGACATTAGCCCATCCAGCCTTCGGCCCAGATAAGATAAAAAGTTATGTCCGGAAACATAATTTTAAATTTGCCCCCAGGTGCCACCACCTATATGTGGATCGGCATGAAAAACAATACCAAACGAGAAATTGAGGAGAGGTACCTATACACCAAATTTGGAATGATTCGGTTCAGGTTTTCAAAAGTTATTGTCTGAAAACATTTAATTTAGCTTTCAGGAGCTTTTTCATATCAACATGAAAAACATTCTCAAGCCAGATCTTAGGCAAGGTACTACCACACCAAATTTGGACAGAATCCTTAAGGTTTTCAAAAGTTATTGTCTGGAGATGCAATTTTAACTTGGTCCGATGTGGCGCCACCCAGAAGCGGATTGGCACGAAAAACAATTCCAAGCAAGATATATAGACAAGGGGCATATTTACCAAATACAAAAACATGGGTCTGTGCCTGATAAATTGCAACCTTTTGGAGTTGTAATTATCCCAATATTGCAGACAACACACAAATTTCAGCTTCTGCCAAGATATCTTGGAGATATATATGCTCAAACACAATATATGAGGGTCGGTCGAGGGCTAGTTTGGGAGATAGAGGGTGCGGCTTGGCGCCCTGGGGATGGGGGCATGCTCTTCTTGAGGGTAGTGGTAGGTGTGCTGATATGAAAGCCATAGAAAGCTCCCTGTACATGAAACAACCACACTGGCAACTGCATGCCATCATATGTCAGTCCGAAAAACCACAAGGTGGAATTCAATTCAATTCAGGACATTGATCATATGCACAGTGTGCATCTAAACTTAACACAAACTGTAATTAATATAGTAAGTTACACGTGTGGACACAAATGGTTCCTGCAGAAGCTTCAGGGTAAATCATATGATGTGGATTACAATTATTTGATAGCAAAATTGAAGGAAATGTTGTCCTTCGTTTAAGATGACACGAAATTACAAAACCAGGGGTTCGGTACTGCGGGGATTAAGCAACCATTTTACTATACAGGAAAGCTTCATTCGCTACCTCACATTCAGACCCGAGAATACGGTGGACTCTCGGACATAGCCTTAGTATGTCAGCACTAGCCAGCTTAGCAAGCTGGACTTAACCAGCATAGGGCTCATCGGAATTGACACGAATTCATCGAAATGCAGTGACGCACGTCAACGATCGTCGTTACGCCTTAACGACCGTCTCAACATTTTAACGTCCTATCTGAACGCCTTAACGCCACATTGTAACGCGTTAACGCATTATCGATATTCCAGTCACATGCATCTGCTTTGACCATTGACCCTTGAAGGAAGTGGCGTCATGACTGGAATGACGTCGTCAGGAAGGTGATGTCATCACTGGAAGTGCCGTCAGTGCGCTTGTGCGCTCCCCTAGTGGTGACTTCGGAAATCTGCTGCGCTCTATAGGCTACAAGCTGTAGGATTCAGGCGATGCCACCATGCGGACGCACAGCTCTGCAGCGTCACTTTCTGTGATGACGTCACTAACGGGGATGACGTCACCCTTAAGAGTGGAATAGGACAGTTAAGAGGTCGGAGCTCCTGAAATTGGGATCAATCAGCTCGAAGCTCTTGGACATCGGAGTTCGGAGATGGTGATGGCGTCAATTCCGGTGATAAGGTCACTTTCGTCAAGGGCTAATACTCAAAGCAAATGCGCGTGATTGTATGTTTGACAATTGGTTAAGCCGTTACGATAAGGCGTAAAGGCATTATTTCAGTAAGGCGTAGATACTGATAAGACTGCTGAGATTACAACACATATATGGGCAGTGAGAAGAGGTGACGACATTCTGACAGAGCCACATTACTTCAGAGTATAGTCTACTGGTTAACCTATTCTAAAGCACATACCACAGATCTAAAGATTCGTGATATGTGTTGTATATCAGGCACGCTTTCATTGTGCCTGTACATGTGGCAACTTGGATGACCATACGGCCCTAGTACCGGCATAAGCGGTATTAGATACAAATCTAGAGAGCTATGATAGAAAAGCTCTGGCAACTCGTATATTGGTAATTGGTGAGCTGTGTCGCTGTGACAACTCGTACACTGGGGATTGGTGAGCTGTATCGTCATCAGATGAAAATAACGACATTTAGCACAAAAGACTAGTCTGTAAGGTCCGATGACGACCCAGCCTAAAGTTCCCACAATTCAAAATTATATCAAAGACCAAAAGGTCTGTAGAGAAGGCAGGCCTCGGGGACGAAACGTCCACCAGCAGAATCTCGTCATATACAGGTAAAAATTACAACATATATAAGGGAAGTTGAAAAAGGTGTCGACGAGAGTCTCGATTGCTGCTAGTCAAGTTACGACCCTGGCAAACCTCAGGGAGGGAAGAACCAACCTTTTGGAATCGTACTGTGAAGCTGCCACGAATACTCATGTTGAGGCGATCGAATACTCCGAATAGAACAAACTTACAACAGGCGCACACCGCCATGCCACGCCTATCTCTAAAGAATTTAACCTACTGTCTCTTGAATTGAAAGACGACCCCAGGCACAGGTCCATCATGCAGACCAAGTAAATGGAAGTAAATTCACATGGAAGGGTAAATGGGACAACCATCCATGGAGGCGATCAAAACGCTTAAACAGCACTTCCAGGACATGTTGGCGATACAGTATCCTGAACTGCCCGGCGACGATTAGGGTTACGCCTAAATGATAAGATCAAACATAGTCGAAGATTGACGCAGAACCAAATGGCGGCTTCTGATGGGACAAGAGTAGCCGATAATACTTGAATTATAAACATAAACCCAGACTTGATATGTCACATTGGGGAGAATTGACTATATGAAAACTTGTGGACGCGTTGATCTTTCTTTCACTCATCTGTCTACATCATACTATTCCCAGAAGCAGATTGACGGCATTTCCACTGCATACCCCGCCAGTCGGACTCGCTTCCATCACCACTCCAAACTGACACCTCGCACAGTTCATTTGTACCATGGCTAGTCCATCTCTACCCTGAAACGTGACCAAAACGCGTTTGCTCTACTACCCCCCCGACTGTGCATGAGCAGATCGAGCGCATTTTTACTACTCAACACGTCAGTCTGACTCTCCCCCACGACCGCTTCAAACTGACACCCGAAACAGCTAATTTGAGCCACGGATTGTCTAGCTCGCCCCCAATACGCCCATCCTAGGTCTGCCTATCCAAAGCGCATAGGCCGCAGAACTTTTCTACGAAATTCAGCCAATGGCCGCGAGAATCCTCCCTTCCTACGCTGCAGCGCAAAACAGAAAAAAGCAAGGCCCCACACTCCATACTTTACGCCACAAGGCAAATGTCTATGAGTTTTTTTGGCGAGTTTGCCGAAATCAAGATTTTAATGCACCCGTTTTTAGTGTAGCTGGCGCCACGATCGTCGTGATCTGGGTTATTCGGGTCTCTGTACGCCATTTTATTTGTACCTACGTTAGGCGAACGTATGGGGATTGTTCAGAAACTATGGACGGACGGGCATTTTGCGCGGATATGTTATGGAAAATTGAATTCCGAACATTGCCCTCCAAGCTTGCTTCATTCTTCCTAGAAAACCCCTGAAAAAGTCGAAAAATGGTCAAATTCGGCTCAATTGTCAGAAAAATCTGTAATAGCGATTTCAATCAAATTTCTTAGACATGTTTCCAGGTCCGGTACTAATGTGAAAAGGCAAAAAAGGGGGTCGACCTACCCATTTTTCCATACGTTCTCTCCGTAAATGATTCATGATTTTAGGCACAATCAAGGGGCATAACTGAGGCAGAACAAATATTGCTCCTGACCCCGATCACCGTGTAAACGAGACCAGCCTTCTATCCGTATATGCTCGTTTGCAACGTTGATAATGCTGAAGAGGATGGTATTATAGATACGAGTCACTGAGAAGCCAAGAACAATTATGTAGCAGAACACGGTGATCTATGGTATTAATAAATTTGATCGGGGCCATTGCTAAGACAGGTTAAAGGGATACCTAACGGAAATATATCTATTCCTCTCCGGGTCAACCTCTTGATGAGTTTACACAACGCCTGGATGAATACCTTGGGTGTACGGTACCGAGCTTCGGGAAGAGTGTTGCATTCGTTCACGACTTCGAACCACAACGTCTGGTGTTGCACACTGTACCAAGTGCGAGGTTACTGCATATCCACTAGATCGCATTGTCAACGTCCGGGGAGATGCGAGGAATGCGGTGGCTGCGTGGCGCAAGGGGTTTCCGACAATTTCTTGTGGCATGTGAATGTCTGTTAACCCTTGCGCAAAAATCTCCCATCCTTTCGGGACCACTGTGACCTGCGCTGACGCATCAGCTCATTCATCAAATTTGTCATATGGGTGCCGGACATTACTCGGTACTGGACCAAAATATCACTTTTCTCGTTCCAGGACATGTTCAGATTGTCTTTCAACCGCCCCAGTAACAAAGCAACCTCTTGTCTGGAATTCGTCTGCCACCCACCGCAGGGCTGAGGATGGTACACCTGGTAATGACGACTGAAGGACAAGTGGTGCCGGCTGTATGCGTTTTGCTCGCTGTGCGACTGACGCTGAGCTTGGTCCAGCTGAAAGGGACTTCTATTGCCCCGTGAATGTGGTGTATCGATGAAGCGTATGATTGTACTGTTGTACTTTCTTACTGTCGCTTAACTCGGTCTTTGTAGAATCTGCCATTGTAGAATCTGTTGCCTCTATTGATCGAATGTGTTCATCGTCTACCGTAGGTAGGATTGCACACGAAGATCGTAGGTGTTAAAAAAGGTATCGGTCCACCAGAGTAATTTTTTGTGTGGTTCATTGTTGATCGAGGAGTCCACCTAGTATGGGACTTAGCCAGGAAACAACCAACAGGGCTGCGATGGCCACGCATTTCTGTAAGACCTCTTTCTTCTTTGCCTCCGGGGATCGCTTTATAACCAGGGTACGGAGACTGTTTTATGCTTGGCCAAATAAGCCTGTTGTGCCGGAGTCATTGGCACGTTCCCTTTTAAGACGTTATGCACGATCTCACAATGACGGCGTACAAGTTTAGGGTCTGCACGGCGTACAATAGTCCAGATCAACTCGGGTGAGGCAGTCTTCAATAGGAGCATCGGGTCGTGCTTCCGTACTTGAGCTGACATCATGCACAACTATCATTGGAGCCCTCAACCCTTCCCTTCTTATCCTTTCCAGGTTACTTTATAAACATCTTATCTCCTCAGAGACAAAGTCAACCATGATGGTGTGTTCTCTGCTTTTTGTATTGTCCCCATCAACAAACACCCCCCTCCCTCAGCTGGATGGGTCACTGTGAGTGTGTTTAGATATTTGTATCTTCACGTTGCGGATCTCCCCAGGGAGAATACCGGTCCGTCGTAAAAGGTGGTCGGGGGTGCTCAGCGTCGGGTCAAAGAGCATATACCCGTACTGAGGTTTTGTCGCATGTTTTGATGCTTCCAACAAAGGTTAGGTGCGTCCAGGGAACATCTTGTAAACTTTTTGGTCGTCAAGATGTTGATATTATTGTTCTAACCCGGGCTTTTGTGCCGGTAAGATGATAGCCTGGCTCGGTTAGGGCGACCGGGAAACTTTACATGTACCCAGAACTAGCTTGCGAGTTCGCTGCTGGGTCTTTACAGCAGTCTGAAAGAAGTTCATAGCCCTGTATCTTTTGCCTCAAGAAATTCCATCAAGAAAGTCGTCATCAAGTTGTTACGAAGTTGAAGATTTTATTCCAGACTTCTGACATCAAAGGTGGTACAGACGATGGCCAAATGACAAACAAAGACAGCCCCTAAACGTTAAATTTAGACCTAAAGTTTCTGATACATTTCATCGAGACGGAGTTCCAAAATTGTCTGCTCTAGGTAAATCAGGCTGTATATTTATACCATCGACTGACCGATACAACAACATATTTTTCAGTACTGTTAGGACATTTCCAATCATGAACATGCAATTTCGTGAACACAAAAGAAAACATTACGAGAGTATCAAGTACACTCACAGCATGTTAAATGATGAGAACTGGGAAACACAGATTTGTGAATTGGGTCAAAAACATCCCTCCATATTTTTAACGATGCAAATAGGACACTGGAGTGTCAAACAAATCAAAACATTTACCGGGGTATTACGACCCGCCATAGCTATAATATGCAACGTTATAAACCCATACAGGCAGGCATCATATATGACATCAAGACTATGCAATATTTAATATTCCATCAATAACTTGTAGAAAACTAATTATCATAAGATGCTTATATCTGAATAACTTGTAGAAAACCAATTATCATAAGATGCTGATATCTTACATATCTCCACTATTCTAAGTTGAATGATACCTTGTAAAGTACCATACAACTACAATAAGAATATACAAGAAAATAAATGTCCAGAAAAAGATGAAAGGGCAAAGAAGCCAGATGTGTTGTACCACTTAGCTGGTTGATCAGACCAGACAAAAGTGAAAACAAACACATCTCCCTCCTTTAGGAACAGACAGTATGCATCCTGCCAGTCCAGTGACAAAAGAAGTAGAAAGAAAAAAAAACAAAAACAACAAAAATGGAGCTATATATCAACAAATTACAATGGAGGATACAAAGATGGAAAAACGGTAGTGGAGCATGACGGCCGGACATTAGTCGCCGCCACCTCCTGTAATTCAACACACTCGGGTACATCAATAGGTACTGGGCTAGTAGACAAAGGATTACCACAGGTGAAAAAACGATGATACAAGCGCTTCCGGAAACAACAAAAATAGAAAAATACAACAAAGCCGGCACACACAATAACACCAAAAGAAATATATGTCAAAATGTCCGAGAAAGAAACGTCATTCGTCAATGTGTCAATGTCATCTAATGGACGAAGGGGAACTGAACTTACCTTGGATAAGGCATGCCATGGTGTGACACGCAAGTGATTGACAATCCGTGTAACGTTAAGGAGGTGGGGAATAGATATTGTAGGGAGCTCAACGGTAGCGGTCAGGAAGGAATAATGGTGCGAAGTCGTAGCGACACGCTTCACCTTCCAATCTACACCAGAAAAAGTACAATTACCTGGACTGAGCAAAAATAAACCATATTCCAAAAAATGAGAAATGGTTCGCTGGCCAGCACAATGCTCAGAGATACGTTCACCAAAAGTTTGTAATACAAATTCACCAGTAGAAAGTTCAAACAGCTTGCTGGAAGTATCGTTAGATCTGATAAGACGAATCATACATGCAGGGTTTGAGCTGTTCGTTAAGCGACTCATGATACATGGAATGTGATTCTTCTGCAACTGGACATTACCATAACACACGCGAGGAGATTGTCCGGAGCATCCGCTGGGCACAAAATATCAACCAGTCTTAGTATCGAGACCAATATGATCAACAGGAAAAACAACTTGCAAATAATGTTCAGGAGCCTGGATCGGCATGGCCCAAGACTGCAACCCATACTCGACATATGCACCGTCATCGATTAATGGCACTGTGGCCACATAAGTAAGAGTATCTGCATTCCAGATCGGATGAAAGCTGTGATGGCTAGTGTCACATCATCTGCCCACTCGCGCACTTCTTTCGGAGACACATCGTCACATTTCTGAATAGCCGAAATATGGTCCTTTACACGCTCGCGTTCCAAACGTCGATTTTCCTTCACATTCAAATCCCTCCGGACTGATTCTACAAGGCCTGTCACTCCCTCGGCGATGGCCTTTAACTCCTGGAGTTTTACTGGACTCTCCATTGTCCCTGATTAAGTAGGCAGCTGTCGTCGAATGCCAGATGGCGTTTCTCTGTTGTCTTCGTCTTGGCTATGGTAGAATTCCTCAGAAGTCCCCCATCGGGCGCCAATGTAAACTTTTTGGTCGTCAAGATGTTGATATTATTGTTCTAACCCGGGCTTTTGTGCCGGTAAGATGATAGCCTGGCTTGGTTAGGGCGACCGGGCAACTTTACATGTACCCAGACCTAGCTTGCGAGTTCGCTGCTGGGTCTTTACAGCAGTCTGAAAGAAGTTCATAGCCCTGTATCTTTTGCCTCAAGAAATTCCATCAAGAAAGTCGTCATCAAGTTGTTACGAAGTTGAAAATTTTATTCCAGACTTCTGACATCAAAGGTGGTACAGACGATGGCCAAATGACAAACAAATACAGCCCTTAAACGTTAAATTTAGACCTAAAGTTTCTGATACATTTCATCGAGACGGAGTTCCAAAATTGTCTGCTCTAGGTAAATCAGGCTGTATATTTATACCATCGACTGACCGATACAACAACATATTTTTCAGTACTGTTTGGACATTTTCAAATCATGAACATGCAATTTCGTAAACACAAAAGAAAACATTACGAGAGTATCAAGTACACTCACAGCATGTTAAATGATGAGAACTGGGAAACACAGATTTGTGAATTGGGTCAAAAACATCCCTCCACATTTTTAACGATGCAAATAGGACACTGGAGTGTCTAACAAATCATAACATTTACCGGGGTATTACGACCCGCCATAGCTATAATATGCAACGTTATAAACCCATACAGGCAGGCATCATATATGACATCAAGACTATGCAATATTTAATATTCCATCAATAACTTGTAGAAAATTAATTATCATAAGATGCTTATATCTGAATAACTTGTAGAAAAGCAATTATCATAAGATGCTGATATCTTACAATCTGTCTCGCCAGATGCCGCAGTTGAGTGGTATCCCTCGAGTTTTATGCACCTTCAGCTAGTGCGCATTTAAGCCGATGCTCCGATGTTCTTTGTTTTTACTGAATAGATTGTGCACAATATAGATAAAGCTGAGAACGTGATGTTGAGCATCGTCGCGTACACCGCTTTCCATTCTCCGCAACACCACATGTCCCGGACAATTGGTGGCGTAATCAAGCTGGCGGCGTGTTGAACGAGTTTCTGTACGAAGTGCCGTTGCCCAACGCAATGAGGCAGACTGAAAGTGTATCCGCTGAAGCGGTAATCCACTCTCTTAAGTCGGTACGAGTGAGGAGCGGTCGGCGTCGTCGGAGCGGTGGTGTGCGCGACGAAACTTGCTAACAGGTCTGTATGCTCGGTGTGTTGATCGTTGGAGTCAGGTCAGGTTTGTCTGGCGTTAGCGAGGACGGGTGTCAGTAGATTCGTCTAAAACTTGCATTCACGGCAGATGGTTGCGAGATACGAGGTGAGATAGGCCACGTCGTAAAACACACTCCCTTGCAAGGTAGTCAGCAGGTTTAGCAATGTCACAACAAAACCCACCAGTGCTTTGCGTATTTTGGGATACGCCGTGTTCAGAGGCGGTTTTACTTTCTCCATAACACAGCGCATGGCCGGGCGTAGAATAAATAATCCTGACGGCTGTGGTTCCTGACTTTATAGCCTTTTCACCTGGTTGGGCGGGACCCATGGATTGGACAAAATCGGTCAGCCTTGCCATTTCACGAGGTGTCCGGTCTTGCCGCGCCGTCTTTCGATTTCCCGAGATGCGTTCAACGGTACAGTCTTTCGTTGTTTTCACCACGAGCCCGTAAGTACTTCTCATACAATGTCCCTTGCAGTGGCTCCTCCTGAAGGTCGTCCAGTTCATATACACGTTCTCGGGGCATGCCGCATTTTATCGGCAAGTGTTCATTATTCCAGTTGGGGAGGTAACACTTCTCGAACTTGCCCTTGAGTTTACTGTTCCGTACAGGGTCCCAAGTCTTGAATACCTCACTCGGTCGTGGTTGCGGTTGCATGGGGTACAAGACACGACGGACTTGGGTTTTGTTGCATTTGGTAATGGTGATAAGTGTTCTCTGAATATTCCGGTGAGGGTTTCGATTGTAACCCGCCATAAGTTTCGGGGGGATGTCGATGTACCGCCTTGTATTCTTATTTTCACTTAGCTGTAATAATTTTACTTGCAACCTTTGTACGTCCTGTTAAACCTTTCGACGATGGGAGCCTTGGTCTTGTTGTACGCGTGAAAGAAGTTCATCTTCTGTGCTTTCAAAACACTGTTGGCTCGGTCTGTTGAGGAATACCGTGGCTTAATTCGTTTGCAAATAAAATGGTATGCGAGCCGTTCGAAAATGCCCTTGAGCGCAGCCACGAATCTTTTCCGTTTCGACCCACACATACTTCGGCAAGATAATCCCATCATTGTGTTTTGCAAAGGCACTCATATCGACCAAATTCTATTGCCATTGTGCATCTATAACTCCAACAATAATCCGGTACCGTGGAAAATGACGGCAGGCAACTCGATGTAATGTATAGGCGTCTTGTTTTGTTGTTGTTTTTGTACCAATCTAGGACTTGGGCTCGTTGTATCCCCTGGGGCTTAGCTGCTGAATAGAGGGCTGATAATGCACCTTACACAATCGGATTGCCGAGACTAATACAGCGTGTCCAACACCTTCTCCCAGCTCTTCAAGGGCCGATGTCGAAGTTCTTTTCTGGATTCTTTCATTGTGTTATTCCAGCACATCCTCCAAGGCAAGTGGTTAGCTCAACTCGTCTGATGATTGTTCGTCTTCTGTGAGCACCTAATCCACATCCGCAACAACATTTTCCAATACGGGCCATTATGTTGGAGGGCAAAAATAATGCACTGTACCCCCATCTAGCAGAGTCAATTGAGCAAAGAAAAAAGAAAAGGCCGTGTCGGACGTACACATAGAAACACAAGTGGATGAGATGGTTGTCCAGTTCACCAAACAACACCCGTTTGAATTTGGTCCAACCCTGTCGGATCAGACAAATTTTGCCGGTCGAAGTTGTGCTTGTCTCCCTCTTCCACGATATTGGCCTTATTCTCAGAGGCGTACAGGACAATCTGGGATGGTCTAGCCGAGACGCCGAGGTAGGCGCATGACAGACAATGTGGCTCTCCCTCGTTTTTATAGGGAGGAAAATCGAAGTCCGTTTTCCCGACATAGGTCTCCGACAATTTAATCAGATCAAAGATGGTGGTCGATCGGTTTAGCCACGAAAAAAGTCACTTCATTTCCACCTGCCATTTGGTGTTGAGGCGTTGTTGACGGCCCCATTCCAAGGCATCCAATGTCTCCAGTTGGGCCAGTGCCGTCTCCAGTGATGCACGATTACTGGACTGGTCGTCCATCCGGGTATTGTGACTCGGTTGAATGTATCGGAGCTGGTCCGTTTCATGATACCATAATAAATAGCTGAAGGTAAGATTTAACCTGAAGGAGGTGGCTTGGTCCATCAACATGTATGAGCGTAGTTGGGTAGGGTGATGGCGGTCGAAACAGTGCCGAATGATAGGCCAATGGCGTTGGTACATCGCACTCAGCTTTCTGTGCTGATAAGACTATGTGGGCGGCTCGTTAGGAACTGTGGTAAAGTTTCCCTCCTCCTCAGTCGAGTGGTAATCGGATCGCTCATGCGGCATGGTTTTGGGTAAGTAAGTAGAGACCAAAAATAATCGACTGGTGGATCATGGGATAGTAATATGAACAAGAGCCCAAAAGATTGTTTAACTGCCTTGATTCCAATTGGATGGTAGCTAGCAATCCAGGGAAAGGTCTACGATTTTGTGCTTTTGAGAATGTAACATATATATCACATCTTATATTGAATGATAAACTAAAACTCTTGGCAACTGGTTGACCTTGTAGTAGTCTAGTCAAACACAAGAAAATAGTAGGAAAATGAAGGAAGAAAAATGTGAAGAAAATGATGAAGTAAACCTTTGTTCTGGAGTTAATCAACCATCTTCACAAGTCCAGGCAAATCCTGAATCCTCAGAGAGG